>SJYT01001839.1:88862-105068 GCA_006410635.1 Cephalophus harveyi
TGTTTATCAAAGAGGAGCCAGGCTTATCACCCATCACTTACATAGTTCCCATTACATATACTGATAGAATATGTACAAGGTTGGAAAATTATCTGAACTCTGAAGTAATTTTTAATCTTATTGAAGTATAGTTAATTTACAGGGCTTCCCAGGTGGCTCAGATGGTCAAGTATCTGCCTGCAATGGGGGAGACCAGGGTTCAGTCCCTGGGTTGGGAAGATCCCCTGAGGAAGGGAACAGCTACCCACTACAGTACTCTTGTCTGGAGAATTCCATGGACAGAGGAGACTGGCAGGAGTATAGTTGATTTACAATGTTAATTTTTTTTGTACAGCAAAGTAACTCAGTAATATATGTGTATATTCTTTTTCATAACTGAATATAGTTACCTGTGCTATGTAATAGGACTTTATTGTTCATATGTCCTATATATTAATATAATAATTTGCCTCTGCTAATCTGCAAATCCTATTCCTTTCCTCTCCTGTTAGCCCTCCACCTTGGCAACCGCAAGCCTGTTCTCTATATATGTGAGTCTGTTTCTATTTCATAGATGTGTTGTTTTGTATCATATTTTAGGTTCCATATGTAAGTGATATCATATGACATTATTTGTCTTTCTCTTTCTGACTTATTTGACTTAGTTTGATAATCTCTGGGTCCATCTGTGTTGCTGCAGATGTCATTGTTTCATTATTTTTTGATGACTGAGTAGTATTTCATTGCATGTGACAGGAGTGGGATGCTGGATCATTAGCAACTCTATTTTTAGTTTTTTGAGGCCCTTCCTTGCTATTTTCCATTGTGACTGCACCAGTTTACATTACGACCAACAGTGTAAGAGGTGAACTGGAGTATTGAGTTTTCCATGAGACTGCTCAGTTCTTCACTCAGTCGTGTCCGACTCTGCACCTCATGGACTGCAGCACGCCAGGACTCCTTGTTCATCAGCAACTCCTGGAGTTTACTCAAACTCATGTCCGTCACATCAGGGATGCCATCCAACCATCTCATCCTCTGTTGTCCCCTTCTCCTCCCGCCTGCAAATCTTTTCCAGCATCAGGGTCTTTTCCAATGAGTCAGTTCATTGCATCAGGTGGCCAAAGTATTGGGATTTCAGCTTTAGCATCAGTCCTTGCAGTGAATATTCAGGACTGATTTCCTTTAGGATGGACTGGTTGTATCTCCTTGCAGTCCAAGGCACTCTCCAGAGTCTTCTCCAACACCACAGTTCAAAAGCATCAATTCTTCAGTGCTCAACTTTGTTAATAGTCCAACTCTCACATCCATACATACCTACTGCAAAAACCATAGCTTTGACTAGACAGACCTTTGTCCACAAGTAATGTCTCTGCTTTTTAATATGCTGTCTAGGTTGGTCATAGCTTTCCTTCCAAGGAACAAGCGTCTTTTAATTTCATGGCTACAGTCACCATCTGCAGTGTGCTTTGAGCGCCCCCAAATAAAGCCTGTCACTGTTTCCATTGTTTTCCCATCTATTTGCCATGAAGTGATGAAACTGGATGCCATGATCCTAGTTTTCTGATTGCTGAGTTTTAAGCCAACTTTTTCACTCTCCTCTTTCACTTTCATTAAGAGGCTCTTTAGTTCTTCTTCACTTTCTGCCATATGGGCAGTGTCATCTGTATAACTGAGATTATTGGTATTTTTCCTGGCAATCTTGATTCCAGCTTGTGCTTCATCCACCCCAGCGCATAGAAGTTAAATAAGCAGGGTGACAATATACAGCCTTGACATACCCCTTTTCCTATTTCCTATTTGGAAACAGTCTGTTGTTCCATGTCCAGTTCTAACTGTTGCTTTCTGACCTGCATACAGATTTCTTAGGAGGCAGGTCAGGTGTTCCCATCTGTTTAAGAATTTTCCACAGTTTGTCATGATCCACACAGTCAAAGGCTTTGGCATAGTAAATAGAGCAGTAGTAGATATTTTCTGAAACTCTTGCTTTTTCTGTGATCCAGGGGATGTTGGCAATTTGATCTCTGGTTCCTCTGCCTTTTCTAAATCCAGCTTGATCATCTCGAAGTTCACTGTTCACGTACTGTTGAAGCCTGGCTTGGAGAATTTTGATCATTACTTTACTAGCATGTGAGATGAGTGCAGTCATGCAGTAGTTTGAGCATTCTTTGGGATTGGAATGAAAACTGATCTTTTCCAGTTCTGTGGCCACTGCTGAGTGTTCCAAGTTTGCTGGCATATTGAGTGCAGCACTTTCACTGCATCATCTTTCAGGATTTGAAATAGCTCAACTGGAATTCCATCACCTCCACTAGCTTTGTTTGTAGTGATGCTTCCTGAGGCCCACTTGACTTTGGATTCCAGAATGTTTGGCTCTAGGTGAGTGATCACACCATTGTGGTTATCTGGGTCATGAAGATCTTTTTTGTATAGTTTTTCTGTGTATTCTTGCCACTTCTTCTTCATATCTTCTTCTTCTGTTAGGTCCATACCATATCTGTCTTTTATTGTGCCTGTCTTTGCATGAAATGTTCCCTTGGTATCTCTAATTTTCTTGAAGAGATCTCTAGTCTTTCCCATTCTATTGTTTTCCTCTGTTTCTTTGCACTGATCACTGAGAAAGTTTTTCTCATCTCTCCTTGCTATTCTTTGGAACTCTGCATTCAAATGGGTATTATCTTTCCTTTTCTCCTTTGCCTTTCACATCTCTTCTTTTCTCAGCTATTTGTAAGGCCTCCTCAGACAACCATTTTGCCTTTTTGATTCTTTTTTTTGGGGATGTTCTTGATCCCTGCCTCCTGTACAATGTCATAAACCTTCTTCAAGCACTCTATCAGATCTATTCCCTTGAATCTACTTGTCATTTCTTTCATATAATCATAAGGGATTTGATTTAGGTCATACCTGAATAGTCTTGTAGTTTTCCCTACTTTATTCAGTTTAAGTCTGAATTTGGCAATACGGAGTTCATGATCTGAGCCACAGTCAGCTCCTGGTCTTGTTTTTGCTGACTCTATAGAGCTTCTCCATCTTTGCCTGCAAAGAATAATCAATCTGGTTTCAGTATTGACTGTCTGGTGATGTCCATGTGTAGAGTCTTTTCTTGTGTTGTTGGAAGAGGATGTTTACTGTGACCAGTGCATTTTCTTGGCAAAACTGTTAGCCTTTTACCTGCTTCATTTTGTATTCTAAGGCCAAATTTGCCTGTTACTCCAGGTGTTTCTTGACTTCCTACTTTTGCATTCCAGTCCCCTATAATGAAGAGGACATCTTTCCTGGGTGTTAGTTCTAGAAGGTTTTGTAGGTCTTCATAGAATCGTTTGACTTTAGCTGCTTCAGCAATATTGGTTGGGGCATAGACTTGGATCACTGTGATATTGAATGGTTTGCCTTGGAAATGAACAGAGATGATTTTGTCATTTTTGAGACTGCTTCCAAATACAGCATTTGGGACTCTTGTTGACTGAGATAGCTACTCCATTTCTTCTAAGGGATTCCTGCCCACAGTAGTAGATATAATGGTCATCTGAGTTAAATTCACCCATTCCAGTCCATTTTAGTTCGCTGATTCCTAGAATGTCAATGTTAACTCTTGCCATCTCCTCTTTGACCACTTCCAATTTACCTTGATTCATGGACCTAACATTCCAGGTTCCTATGCAATATTGCTTTATCCAGCATCAGTCTTTACTTCCATCCGCAGTCCCACCCACAACTGGGTGTTGTTTTTGCTTTGGCTCCATCTCTTTATTCTTTCTGGAGTTATTTCTCCACTGATCTCTAGTAACATACTGGGCACCTACCGACCTGGGGAGTTCATCTTTTGGTGTCCTATTTTTTTTGTTTTTTTTTTTTCATACTGTTCATGGGGTTTTCAAGGCAAGACTACTGAAGTGGTTTGCCATTCCCTTCTCCAGTGGACCATGTTTTGTCATAATTCTCCATCATGACCCATCTGTCTTGGTTGGCCTTACAAGGCATGGGTCATAGTTTCATTGAGCTAGACAAGGCTGTGGTCCAGGAGATCAGTTTGGTTAGTTTTCTGTGATTGTTTTCGTTCTATCTGCCTGCTGATGGATAAGGATAAGAGACTTATGGGAGCTTCCTGATGGGAGAGACTGACTGGGAAACTGTGTCTTATTCTGATGGGTGGGGCCATGTTCAGTTAATCTTTAATCCAATTTTCTATTGATGGGTGGGGCTGTGTTCCCTCCCTGTTTCGTGACCTGAGGCCAAAGTATGGTGAAGGTAATGAAGATAATGAAGACCTTCAAAATGTCCCATGCAGGCACTACAGTGCTCCCCAACCTTGCAACAAGCCGGTCCCCACTCATGCCTCTTTTGGTGACTCCTGGACACTCATGGGAAGTCTCTGTCAGTCTCCTTGTAAGGAGTCAGACTTATGGGGGCCCCACTCCTTGTGGGGTTACTGCTCCTTTTCCTGTGTCCTGGTGTGCACAAGATGGATAGGCTAAAAATATTGGGGATTTTTAAAAGTTATGATCATGTTGTAAAAATGTTGAAAAGGATCTATAAATATTTTCTACCTAAGTATGTCAGTTTTACTTCATGTTTTTTAGAAGATTATGTGCCATGAAATTTAAGTAGCTCCATGTTGTATTTGGTACAAAGTAGATTATATAAATAGAGGCACCTGTTTATTGTCAAATGGAGAAGGAAATGGTAATTGATAGAATTTAATTTTTTAAAATGTTTAAGATTTTGATAAGTACTGAAAAATACAATTGTGTATATTTTTTTCATTTATGCAATTTATAGTTTCCTTTTCTTTAACCCAATATTCTTCAACTCATTCTCCCCCTGTTTCCTTTCATGTGAAAATTTTTAATATTTAGGTTCATTTGTTTACCTGCAACATTTTTTTTTACCAAGTGTCAGACTGGTAAACATTTTTTTTAATCAAATATCAGACTGATAAGCATTGTCAAATAGGGTGCAGATCTTGTCATGTTTGATAATCAGCTCAATTACCTTAAATATACTCTTGTTCCAGGGTTATTTGAATTTATTTGTATGCTGAAGGCATTGAGTAATTTTTCTAAAGTTAAATTTACTTTTTCAGTAAAATTTGGTTTCCATATATATCCTAACAATTTGAAACATGAACTCAAATTCCCAAATTATTTTCTGTTCTTGGAGATCATCATTTATACAGCCTAGTTTCTTATTTAGTTCTGTCAATGAACCTATAAAACTTCTGTTACACTAAATAGCTATGATGGGAAGATTAATGTTTGATACAACATTCTTCAGTTAAAATTTACTGTCCTTTTCTTTGTTTCCAGTAGAAGTGACATTTCTCCATATACCATGTACTCCCAGAGATTGAGGGGATAACTGGAGATCTTTTTTCAGTAAACTTTGAATTTCATCTGCTTTGTGGGCACAATAATAACTTTGGTATTATAGAATACTTGAATACATTGGCTTCCGGTGCCATTGTGTGGCACTACCCATCTATCTCCTCTTTTCCTCCCAAGGATGACATTGTTTTCTTTCTATGCAATTCTAACTTTTTGCATCACAAAACAGATACTTTTTTTTAAAAGCCTCTTTTATTACTAGTCACTAACAGATGACAATAAAGGACACATTGTCCAGTAATGTCCTGCCAACTGTGGTAAACAATAAGATTACCATTGTTTCCTTACAAATTCATTTCATGGTGAATAAATATCTAATAATCCTTTCTGGGCAAGAGTACTAGCCTGGTTGAACCATTGCTGATGGATATGGTTCTCTGATAGTGGCATTATTTCATTTCTTCTTTAACTTAGCATCCTTTGCAGGTTCAGCTTGTCTCCAGAAAATAGCTCCCTCTAATGTCTCTTTTTGGGTTCATAAATATTTTACCTCATTACAGTAGGCCTCTAAGAATATTTGTTCCCTGTTACCCCCAAACTGCTATCACACCTACAACATGTTTATCAAAGAGGAGCCAGGCTTATCACCCATCACTTACATAGTTCCCATTACATATACTGATAGAATATGTACAAGGTTGGAAAATTATCTGAACTCTGAAGTAATTTTTAATCTTATTGAAGTATAGTTAATTTACAGGGCTTCCCAGGTGGCTCAGATGGTCAAGTATCTGCCTGCAATGGGGGAGACCAGGGTTCAGTCCCTGGGTTGGGAAGATCCCCTGAGGAAGGGAACAGCTACCCACTACAGTACTCTTGTCTGGAGAATTCCATGGACAGAGGAGACTGGCAGGAGTATAGTTGATTTACAATGTTAATTTCTTTTGTACAGCAAAGTAACTCAGTAATATATGTGTATATTCTTTTTCATAACTGAATATAGTTACCTGTGCTATGTAATAGGACTTTATTGTTCATATGTCCTATATATTAATATAATAATTTGCCTCTGCTAATCTGCAAATCCTATTCCTTTCCTCTCCTGTTAGCCCTCCACCTTGGCAACCGCAAGCCTGTTCTCTATATATGTGAGTCTGTTTCTATTTCATAGATGTGTTGTTTTGTATCATATTTTAGGTTCCATATGTAAGTGATATCATATGACATTATTTGTCTTTCTCTTTCTGACTTATTTGACTTAGTTTGATAATCTCTGGGTCCATCTGTGTTGCTGCAGATGTCATTGTTTCATTATTTTTTGATGACTGAGTAGTATTTCATTGCATGTGACAGGAGTGGGATGCTGGATCATTAGCAACTCTATTTTTAGTTTTTTGAGGCCCTTCCTTGCTATTTTCCATTGTGACTGCACCAGTTTACATTACGACCAACNTGCAGATGTCATTGTTTCATTATTTTTTGATGACTGAGTAGTATTTCATTGCATGTGACAGGAGTGGGATGCTGGATCATTAGCAACTCTATTTTTAGTTTTTTGAGGCCCTTCCTTGCTATTTTCCATTGTGACTGCACCAGTTTACATTACGACCAACAGTGTAAGAGGTGAACTGGAGTATTGAGTTTTCCATGAGACTGCTCAGTTCTTCACTCAGTCGTGTCCGACTCTGCACCTCATGGACTGCAGCACGCCAGGACTCCTTGTTCATCAGCAACTCCTGGAGTTTACTCAAACTCATGTCCGTCACATCAGGGATGCCATCCAACCATCTCATCCTCTGTTGTCCCCTTCTCCTCCCGCCTGCAAATCTTTTCCAGCATCAGGGTCTTTTCCAATGAGTCAGTTCATTGCATCAGGTGGCCAAAGTATTGGGAACTCCTGGAGTTTACTCAAACTCATGTCCGTCACATCAGGGATGCCATCCAACCATCTCATCCTCTGTTGTCCCCTTCTCCTCCCGCCTGCAAATCTTTTCCAGCATCAGGGTCTTTTCCAATGAGTCAGTTCATTGCATCAGGTGGCCAAAGTATTGGGATTTCAGCTTTAGCATCAGTCCTTGCAGTGAATATTCAGGACTGATTTCCTTTAGGATGGACTGGTTGTATCTCCTTGCAGTCCAAGGCACTCTCCAGAGTCTTCTTCAACACCACAGTTCAAAAGCATCAATTCTTCAGTGCTCAACTTTGTTAATAGTCCAACTCTCACATCCATACATGCCTACTGCAAAAACCATAGCTTTGACTAGACAGACCTTTGTCCACAAGTAATGTCTCTGCTTTTTAATATGCTGTCTAGGTTGGTCATAGCTTTCCTTCCAAGGAACAAGCGTCTTTTAATTTCATGACTACAGTCACCATCTGCAGGGTGCTTTGAGCCCCCCCAAATAAAGCCTGTCACTGTTTCCATTGTTTCCCCATCTATTTGCCAGGAAGTGATGGAACTGGATGCCATGATCCTAGTTTTCTGATTGCTGAGTTTTAAGCCAATTTTTTCACTCTCCTCTTTCACTTTCATTAAGAGGCTCTTTAGTTCTTCTTCACTTTCTGCCATATGGGCAGTGTCATCTATTTCAGCTTTAGCATCAGTCCTTGCAGTGAATATTCAGGACTGATTTCCTTTAGGATGGACTGGTTGTATCTCCTTGCAGTCCAAGGCACTCTCCAGAGTCTTCTCCAACACCACAGTTCAAAAGCATCAATTCTTCAGTGCTCAACTTTGTTAATAGTCCAACTCTCACATCCATACATACCTACTGCAAAAACCATAGCTTTGACTAGACAGACCTTTGTCCACAAGTAATGTCTCTGCTTTTTAATATGCTGTCTAGGTTGGTCATAGCTTTCCTTCCAAGGAACAAGCGTCTTTTAATTTCATGGCTACAGTCACCATCTGCAGTGTGCTTTGAGCGCCCCCAAATAAAGCCTGTCACTGTTTCCATTGTTTTCCCATCTATTTGCCATGAAGCTGTCTCTTATACACATCTGTGGGATGCTGGATCATTAGCAACTCTATTTTTAGTTTTTTGAGGCCCTTCCTTGCTGTTTTCCATTGTGACTGCACCAGTTTACATTACGACCAACAGTGTAAGAGGTGAACTGGAGTATTGAGTTTTCCATGAGACTGCTCAGTTCATCGCTCAGTCGTGTCCGACTCTGCACCTCATGGACTGCAGCACGCCAAGACTCCTTGTTCATCAACAACTCCTGGAGTTTACTCAAACTCATATCCATCACATCAGGGATGCCATCCAACCATCTCATCCTCTGTTGTACCCTTCTCCTCCCGCCTGCAATCTTTTCCAGCATCAGGGTCTTTTCCAATGAGTCAGTTCATTGCATCAAGTGGCCAAAGTATTGGAGTTTCAGCTTTAGCATCAGTCCTTGCAGTGAATATTCAGGACTGATTTCCTTTAGGATGGACTGGTTGTATCTCCTTGCAGTCCAAGGCACTCTCCAGAGTCTTCTCCAACACCACAGTTCAAAAGCATCAATTCTTCAGTGCTCAACTTTGTTAATAGTCCAACTCTCACATCCATACATACCTACTGCAAAAACCATAGCTTTGACTAGACAGACCTTTGTCCACAAGTAATGTCTCTGCTTTTTAATATGCTGTCTAGGTTGGTCATAGCTTTCCTTCCAAGGAACAAGCGTCTTTTAATTTCATGGCTACAGTCACCATCTGCAGTGTGCTTTGAGCGCCCCCAAATAAAGCCTGTCACTGTTTCCATTGTTTTCCCATCTATTTGCCATGAAGTGATGAAACTGGATGCCATGATCCTAGTTTTCTGATTGCTGAGTTTTAAGCCAACTTTTTCACTCTCCTCTTTCACTTTCATTAAGAGGCTCTTTAGTTCTTCTTCACTTTCTGCCATATGGGCAGTGTCATCTGTATAACTGAGATTATTGGTATTTTTCCTGGCAATCTTGATTCCAGCTTGTGCTTCATCCACCCCAGCGTATATAAGTTAAATAAGCAGGGTGACAATATACAGCCTTGACATACCCCTTTTCCTATTTCCTATTTGGAAACAGTCTGTTGTTCCATGTCCAGTTCTAACTGTTGCTTTCTGACCTGCATACAGATTTCTTAGGAGGCAGGTCAGGTGTTCCCATCTGTTTAAGAATTTTCCACAGTTTGTCATGATCCACACAGTCAAAGGCTTTGGCATAGTAAATAGAGCAGTAGTAGATATTTTCTGAAACTCTTGCTTTTTCTGTGATCCAGTGGATGTTGGCAATTTGATCTCTGGTTCCTCTGCCTTTTCTAAATCCAGCTTGATCATCTCGAAGTTCACTGTTCACGTACTGTTGAAGCCTGGCTTTGAGAATTTTGAGCATTACTTTACTAGCATGTGAGATGAGTGCAGTCATGCAGTAGTTTGAGCATTCTTTGAGACTGGAATGAAAACTGACCTTTTCCAGTTCTGTGGCCACTGCTGAGTGTTCCAAGTTTGCTGGCATATTGAGTGCAGCACTTTCACTGCATCATCTTTCAGGATTTGAAATAGCTCAACTGGAATTCCATCACCTCCACTAGCTTTATTTGTAGTGATGCTTCCTAAGGCCCACTTGACTTTGGATTCCAGGATGTTTGGCTCTAGGTGAGTGATCACACCATTGTGATTATCTGGGTCATGAAGATCTTTTTTGTATAGTTTTTCTGTGTATTCTTGCCACCTCTTCTTCATATCTTCTTCTGTTAGGTCCATACCATATCTGTCCTTTATTGTGCCTATCTTTGCATGAAATGTTCCCTTGGTATCTCTAATTTTCTTGAAGAGATCTCTAGTCTTTCCCATTCTATTGTTTTCCTCTGTTTCTTTGCACTGATCACTGAGAAAGTTTTTCTCATCTCTCCTTGCTATTCTTTGGAACTCTGCATTCAAATGGGTATTATCTTTCCTTTTCTCCTTTGTCTTTCACATCTCTTCTTTTCTCAGCTATTTGTAAGGCCTCCTCAGACAACCATTTTGCCTTTTTGATTCTTTTTTTTGGGGATGTTCTTGATCCCTGCCTCCTGTACAATGTCATGAACCTTCTTCAAGCACTCTATCAGATCTGTTCCCTTGAATCTACTTGTCATTTCTTTCATATAATCATAAAGGATTTGATTTAGGTCATACCTGAATAGTCTGGTGGTTTTCCCTACTTTATTCAATTTGAGTCTGAATTTGGCAATACGGAGTTCATGATCTGAGCCACAGTCAGCTCCTGGTCTTGTTTTTGCTGACTCTATAGAGCTTCTCCATCTGTGCCTGCAAAGAATAATCAATCTGTTTTCAGTATTGACTGTCTGGTGATGTCCATGTGTAGAGTCTTTTCTTGTGTTGTTGGAAGAGGGTGTTTGCTGTGACCAGTGCATTTTCTTGGCAAAACTGTTAGCCTTTTACCTGCTTCATTTTGTATTCTAAGGCCAAATTTGCCTGTTACTCCAGGTGTTTCTTGACTTCCTACTTTTGCATTCCAGTCCCCTATAATGAAGAGGGCATCTTTCCTAGGTGTTAGTTCTAGAAGGTTTTGTAGGTCTTCATAGAATTGTTTGACTTTAGCTGCTTCAGCAATATTGGTTGGGGCATAGACTTGAATAACTGTGATATTGAATGGTTTGCCTTGGAAATGAACAGAGATGACTTTGTCATTTTTGAGACTGCTTCCAGTTAAAGCATTTGGGACTTTTGTTGACTGAGATAGCTACTCCATTTCTTCTAAGGGATTCCTGCCCACAGTAGTAGATATAATGGTCATCTGAGTTAAATTCACCCATTCCAGTCCATTTTAGTTCGCTGATTCCTAGAATGTCAATGTTAACTCTTGCCATCTCCTGTTTGACCACTTCCAATTTACCTTGATTCATGGACCTACCATTCCAGGTTCCTATGCAATATTGTTTTATCCAGCATCAGTCTTTACTTCCATCCCCAGTCCCATCCACAACTGGGTGTTATTTTTGCTTTGGCTCCATCTCTTTATTCTTTCTGGAGTTATTTCTCCACTGATCTCTAGTAACATACTGGGCACCTACCGACCTGGGGAGTTCATCTTTCGGTGTCCTATTTTTTTGTTTTTTTTTTTCATACTGTTCATGGGGTTTTCAAGGCAAGACTACTGAAGTGGTTTGCCATTCCCTTCTCCAGGGGACCATGTTTTGTCATAATTCTCCACCATGACCCATCTGTCTTGGTTGGCCTTACAAGGCATGGGTCATAGTTTCATTGAGCTAGACAAGGCTATGGTCCAGGAGATCAGTTTGGTTAGTTTTCTGTGATTGTTTTCATTCTATCTGCCTGCTGATGGATAAGGATAAGAGACTTATGGGAGCTTCCTGATGGGAGAGACTGACTGAGTGGGAAACTGTGTCTTATTCTGATGGGTGGGGCCATGTTCAGTTAATCTTTAATCCAATTTTCTATTGATGGGTGGGGCTGTGTTCCCTCCCTGTTTCATGACCTGAGCCCAAAGTATGGTGGAGGTAATGAAGATAATGAAGACCTTCAAAATGTCCCATGCAGGCACTGCTGTGCTCAGTGCTCCCAACCTTGCAACAAGCCGGTCCCCACTCATGCCTCTTTTGGTGACTCCTGGACACTCATGGGAAGTCTGTGTCAGTCTTCTTGTAAGGAGTCAGACTTATGGGGGCCCCACTCCTTGTGGGGTTACTGCTCCTTTTCCTGTGTCCTGGTGTGCACAAGGTTTTGTTTGTGTCCTCCAAGAGTCTGTTTCTCCAGTCCTGTGTAAGTTCTGCTGGTTCTGTGGTGGGGTTATTGGCAGCCTCCTCTAAGAGGGCTTATGCCATACCCAGGTCTGCTGCACCCAGAGCCCCTGTTCCTGTGGCAGGCCACTGCTGATCCATACCTCCAGAGGAGAAAATCAGACACAGTTCTGGCTCAGGCTTGTGGGTTGGGCATGTGTTTTGTGCCCTTCCTAGGTCAGAGCAGCTTAGGCAACCAGGTGCTTGGCAAGTGCCCTGTCCCAGTGGGCCTGCATCTCAGTCACCTCCTGGGTCCCCCCTGCTTGATTTCCCAGGTGCACTGTGAGAGCACCATCACAGGTGTGCTGTATGTCTCCTCTGGAGAGCTCATCTCTGTCTGCGACCCTCCTGGTGGATGTCAACCATCCAGGATCTCAGGAAGATATGGTTAGCAGCTGGGAGCCTGCTCGCAGTTTGGTGGAAGATGCAGCAGCCCCTTGCCTTCTGGTTCTGACTGTGGCAGGCCTGCTTTCTGCCTCCAGGTGGGGAGTGACAGATTAGCAGTGGCTAGCTCTCTGGTATTCACTCAATCCTTTGTTCTGTGAGTGGCCAGGCTGCCTGTTAGGTTCGAGCCTTTCGCAGGAAAGTTCTCTTTTCCACAGTTGCAGTTAGGTGTGTATTCTGTTTTTTTTTTTTTTTTTCTCCCCAGTTATGTTGCCCTCTGAGATTCCAAAACTCCTTACAGAAGCGTGCCTGTGAAAGGGTTTCCTACCCTGTGGAAACTTCTCCTCCTTCATGACTCCATCCCCAGGACAGGTCTCCATCCCTAACTCTTTTGTCTCTCTTTTTGTCTTTTATATTTTGTCCTACCTCCTTTCAAAGAGAATGGGCTGTCTTTCTGGGTGCCTGGTGTCATCCGCCAGTGTTCAGAAGTTGTTTTCTGCAAGTTGCTCAGCATTCAAATGACCTTTTGATGAATTTGTGGGGGTGAAGGTGGTCTCTCTGTCCTATTCCTCTGCCATCTTGCTCAATCAAGAAATGAGACTGCTAGCTGGTACATTAAACCTCCAAATGCAGTTTGATCAAGGAGTACCGTAGGGCTTCCACAGACTTTGTGCTGGAAGAGAACTATCTGTGATAGCAGGGATCAAACACCAGTGACCCAGAGTGCTGCTCGGACTCAGCTGGGAAAGAATTGTTATACTTGGAATACGATGGCCCCAGGTGGAAAGGACACTCATCATCCCTATAGGGAATAGAGTAGTACATTGTTATGTATACAGCTTATACTGTTAATGTATACAGTGGACTTGCTTTGGGCTTCTCCCCTTAGTGTTTTCTTACATGCTCTAATTATTTATTATTAGAAAACTATGCTATATTGTCTGCCCCTCACTCTATGTCTTCCTGGTATCACCGAAAGCATAATTGGCAACTTNCATTGTTATGTATACAGCTTATACTGTTAATGTATACAGTGGACTTGCTTTGGGCTTCTCCCCTTAGTGTTTTCTTACATGCTCTAATTATTTATTATTAGAAAACTATGCTATATTGTCTGCCCCTCACTCTATGTCTTCCTGGTATCACCGAAAGCATAATTGGCAACTTGGGCATCTGAATGATAGGATGGTGCCCCATAGTGGTGGAGACATTTTCAACCTAAATCCAGTAATGTGCCACTGATAAGATTTTCAACCGGGCTGTAAAAGGTATAGGACAGTTTCCTGATTCAGGTATGTATTGTAGGTATCAGGGGTGATATTAAAGTGATGTTTGAGTTAACCAATATTTTCCAAATGACCAAAGCATAATATTACAAGATCATTTATGATCAAAAAACCATTTAAAGTGCAAAATTAGTGAATTTAAAAGAGAATGAGAAGCTCATTGATGTGGTTTCAGAATCTGCATTTCAACTAAATTTTTAGAAGCTGCTACTTGTTGGTTGTGCTGAGAATCATAGAATACACAGTTTTATGAAACTATTAAAAGTCCTCTTTTCCAAGAACACATCTGTTTGAGATGATTTTATTTTTATATCTCAACTGAAATAATACACCACAAGAGACAGAACTCATAATCAGATGTGAGGTAACCAGCCTTCTGTTAAGCCAGAAATTAAAGTTATTTGCAAATAGGAAATGTAATGCCAACATTCTTAACCATTTTATTCTTGAAAATAGTTATTTTCATGAAATATGTTAATTGTTTTTTTATATTTAGTCTGTTCCTGTATTTTCATTTCTACCATAGAAATTCAGCACATGCCATTATTGTTTACATTGTACAAAATGTCATTAATAACCTGACTTTCCTGCTAGTTCAGGACTATGAACTCTATTTTATTTGGAAAGAATGCTTAACATGAGATCTACCCTCTTAAACTTTTAAGTGTGTGATATGTTATTGGCAGCAGATACAATGTTGTGCAACACATCTCAAGATCTTATTTATCACCTTGTCTGAAACTTTATGCCTCTCAATTAGCATTCCTCATTTCCCCCTCCCCTTACCCCCTGGCTATCATTGTTTCTCTCTTTGATTCTATGAAGTTGATTTTAAGATACCTTATAAAATGGAATCATGCAATGTTTATATTTTTCTAATTGGCTTGTTTCACTTAGAATAATGTCCTTAAGACTCATGCCTGTTGTCATTATTACAAAATTTACTTTTATTGAGGTGGTGTCATATTCAGTTGTATGTATATACCACAGTTCTTGATTCAGTCATCTGTTGACAATAACTTAGGTTGCTCCCACATTGTGGCCATTATGAGTACAACAGTAAATATGGGAATGCTAAGAGATAGTAATTATATATTCCTTTGATTGATTATCTATTAGTGGATTGCTGGATTATATGATGTGCATGCTGCTAAGTCACTTCAGTCATGTCTGACTCTGTGTGACCCTATGGATTGTAGCCCCCTCAGGCTCCTCTGTCCATGGAGATTCTCCAGGCAAGAATACTGGAGTGGGTTGCATGCCCTTCTCCAGGGGATCTTCCTGACTCAGGGATCAAACCCACATCTGTTATGTCTCCTGCATTGGCAGGTGGGTTCTTACCACCTGGGAAACCTGGATTATATGGCAGTTCTACTTTTAATTCTATGAGCACCCTCCATACTGTTATGCATAGTGGGTTTACTCATTTACATTGTTTCCAATAGAGTATGCTGCTGCTGCTGCTAAGTCGCTTCAGTCGTGTCCGACTTTGTGCAACCCCATAAACGGCAGCCCACCAGGCTCCCCCGTCCCTAGGATTCTCCAGGCAAGAACAGTGGAGTGGGTTGCCATTTCCTTCTCCAATTCGTGAAAGTGAAGTTGTTCAGTCATGTCCGACTCTTCGCGATCCCATGGACTGCAGCCTACCAGGCTCCTCCATCCATGGGATTTTCCAGGCAAGAGTACTGGAGTGGGGTGCCATTGCCTTCTCCGATAGAGTATAGGGTTCCTTTTTTTCCTGTACTTTTCTAAAATATTTTTCATTTTTTAATATAGCCATCATGAAATATGTGAGGTGAGAGTTCACTGTGATTTTGATGGACATTCCCCCAAGGATTGGTGTTGATTAGCTTTGTTATTATTACCTGTTGGCCATTTGTCAACTTTGGAGAAATATCTATTAAGTCATTAGCCCATGTCTTAATTGGATTATCAATGTTTTTACTATTTAGTTATGGGGGTTCTTTATAGATTTTTGATGATAATCTCTTATCATAAATATTGTTTGTAAATACATCCTCCCATTCCTTAGATTGTCTTTTATCCAGTTGATTGTATTTTGTACAGAAGCTGTTTAGTTTGATGTAGTCTCACTTGAGGAGAAGGCAATGGCATCCCACTCCAGTACTCTTGCCTGGAAACTCCCATGGACAGAGGAGCCTGGGAGGCTGCAGTCCATGGGGTCGCTGAGTCAGACATGACTGAGCGACTTCACTTTCACTTTCATGCATTGGAGAAGGAAATGGCAACCCACTCCAGTGTTCTTGCCTGGAGAATCCCAGGGATGGGGGAGCCTGGTGGGCTGCCGTCTGTGGGGTCGCACAGAGTCGGACACGACTGAAGCGACTTAGCAGCAGCAGCAGCAGTCTCACTTGATGAGTTTATAATCTCAGCTGCCTGTACTGTTGGTGTCATGTTCATAAAATCATTGCCAAGATCAATGTCAAGTTTCTCCTTGTTTTTT
>SJYT01001839.1:114519-137673 GCA_006410635.1 Cephalophus harveyi
GCATTCCAAGGCCAAATTTGCCTGTTACTCCAGGTGTTTCTTGACTTCCTACTTTAGCATTCCAGTCCCCTATAATGAAAAGGACATCTTTTTTGGGTGTTAGTTCTAACAGATCGTGTAGGTCTTCATAAAACCGTTCCACTTCAGCTTCTTCAGCATTACTGGTTGGGGCATAGACTTGGATAACTGTGATATTGAATGGTTTTCCTTGGAGACGAACAGAGATCATTCTGTCGTTTTTGAGATTGCACCCAAGTACTGCATTTCGGACTCTTTTGTTGACCATGATGGCGACTCCATTTCTTCTGAGGGATTCCTGCCCGCAGTAGTAGATATAATGGTCATCTGAGTTAAATTCACCCATTCCAGTCCATTTTAGTTCGCTGATTCCTAGAATGTCGACGTTCACCCTTGTCATCTCTTGTTAATATTAATTAATATTTTATAATTTTCAGTATACAAGTCTTTCACCTCAGTTAGCTTTATTTCTAAATATTTTATTCTTTTGGTGCTATTATAAATAGAACTTTCTAACATGCTTTTTATAAAGTTCATCATTAGTGTACTGAAATTCAGTTGTTACAAATATTAATTTTCTGTCTTACAAGCTCATTTTATAGTATTAATAGTTTTTTAAAATAGACTTTAGTGTTTTCTTTATATAAGATCATATTTTTTGCAAACAGGGACAGTTTTACTTCTTTATTTCTGATTTCATTCACTCTCTACTTTTTTTTTCCTTCCCTAATTGGACTCCCAGGACTACTAAACTATGTTGAATAGAACTGGTGAGAATAGACATCCTTACTTTATTCCTTATCTTAGAGGAAAAGCTATCATTTTTCTTTGAGTATTGAATGTTAATCATGGACTTTTCATATATTGTATTGAGGTAATTTATTTATATTTCTGTTTTTTTATCATTAAAGTCTGTTGAATTTTGTCAGAAGTCTTTTTTGCATCTATTAAGATGATCATGATTTTTCATCTTTTATTCTGTTAATGTAGTTTATCACATTTACTGATTTGCATGTTGATTCTTGCATCCTGGAGATAAATCCCATGTATTGTGGCATATGATCCTTTTAATGTGTTGTTCAATTTGCTTTGTCAGCATTCTGTTGAGGATTTTTGACTCTATATTCATCAGAGCTATTGGCTTGCTATTTTCTTTTCTTATATATATATATATGCTGCTGCTAAGTCACTTCAGTCGTGTCCGACTCTGTGTGACCCCATAGACGGTAGCCCACCAGGCTCCCCCGTCCCTGGGATTCTCCAGGCAAGAACACTGGAGTGGGTTGCCATTTCCTTCTCCAATGCATGAAAGTGAAAAGTGAAAGTGAAGTCGCTCAGTCGTGTCCGACTCAGCGACCCCATGGACTAATGGGGAAACAGTGGAAACAGTGCCAGACTTTATTTTTGAGGGCTCCAAAATCACTGCAGATGTTGATTGCAGCCATGAAATTAAAAGATGCTTTCTCCTTGGAAGGAAAGTTATGACTGACCTAGACAGCATATTAAAAAGCAGAGCTATTTGCCAGCAAAGTTCTGTCTAGTCAAGGCTATGGTTTTTCCAGTAGTCATGTATGAATGGATATGAGAGTTGGATTGTAAAGAAAGCTGAGCAGAGAAGAATTGATGCTTTTGAACTGTGGTGTTGGAAGAAGACTCTTGAGAGTCCCTTGGACTGCAAGGAGATCCAACCAGTCCATCCTAAAGGAGATCAGTCCTGGGTGTTCATTGGAGGAACTGTTGTTGAAGCTGAAACTCCAATACTTTGGCCTCCTGATGCGAAGATCTGACTCATTTGAAAAGACCCTGATGCTGGGAAAGATTGAGGGCAGGAGGAGAAGGAGACGACAGAGGATGAGATGGTTGGATGGCATCACCGACTCAATGGACATGAGTTTGGGTGGGCTCTAGGAGTTGTTGATGGACACGGAGGCCTGGGGTGCTGCGGTACATGGGGTCACAAAGAGTCAGACATGACACAACTTAGTAACTGAACTGAACTGAAGCGTATATTTGATTTTTGGCCCTTAATTTTTACTACTGTGCCTCATTAGTCAAGAAAGGAGTCTTTTCTGGGTTTTAGTCACCTTGTTTGTTAAATAAGAATGATGATAATAGTTTCTTTACACCATTGCGAGGATTAAATGAGTCAATGTGTGTAAATATGCAAGGAACATAGCAGGTGGCTCAATCTTCTTTTTCAATGTATATGTTTATCACTATGAACTTTTCTGTTAGTACTGTTTTTGTGGTCTCCTGTAAGTTTTAGTATGCTGTTTCTATTTTCATTTTTATGGAGATATTTTTAAAATTTCTTCTGTGACCCAAAGACCTTTTAAATTCTTCTTTGACCCAAAGTTTAAGTGTGTTTTAATTTCCATATATTTGTGAATTTTCTCATTTCTCCTCTGCTATTGGTTTTTAGTTTTATTCCATTGTGGTCCCAAAAGATACTTGTATGATTTCAATTATTAAATTTTTAAGACTTGTTTATGATATAACATATGATCTGTGCTGGAGAAAGATCTCTATGCTCTGGATAAGAATGTGAATTCTGCTGCCATTTGTGTAATGTTCTGCTTATGTCTGATCTATAGCATTTGATCTATAGCATTAATCAAGTGCCAACTCATTGGAAAAGACCCTGATGCTGGGAAATACTGAGGGCAGGAGGAGAGAGGGGATTGCAGAGGATGAGATGGTTGGATGGCATCACCAACTCAGTGGACATGGGTTGGAGCAAACTCTGGGAGAGAATGAAGGACAGCAATGTCTGGCATGTTGCAGTCCATGGGGTCACAAAGAATCAGACATGACTTAGTGACTGATCAACAAAGATCCTTATTGACCATCTGTCTGAATGTTTTGTCCATTATTGAATGTGGTTTAGGAAGTCTTCGATATGGTAGAACTGATGTCAGTTTCTCCTTTCAGTTCTGCCAGTGTTCACTTTATACATGTAGGCGGTCTGTTATTAGGTAAATATATTTATAAACATTTTATTTTTGTGTAAGGTTGAACATTTGTCATAATATTTTATTCTCCCTTTAATTTCTATTTAGTCTTATAGTTATAAGTATAGTCAATCCTACCCTTTATTTACTAGTTCATGAAATGTTTTTCTGTCCTCTTACTTTGAGACTATGTGTGTCCTTAAATCTAAAGGTTTTTCTAGATAGCATGTAGTTTAATCTTTTTATTTTTTTCTATCAATTCAGTTACACTTTTGAGGAGTTAAATCTATTTAACTTTTAGATAATTATTGGTAGGAAAGTATTTACTGATGTCATTTGTTTCTTTTACAGTTAGTCATAATTCTTTTGTCTCTTTTCTCTTGCTGTCACTTATGTTTTTTGTTAATTTGTAAAAATTTATTGATATGCCTTGATTGTTTTCTGTTTATATAACTTCTTCAGATTTTTTTGGTGTGGTTACTTTGAGCTTACAATAATGTACAGTTATAACATGATTTAAGCTGTTAAAAAATACAAAGTTTAATAAATAATTGAACTTCTCCCTTTTCTGTTACTGTTATCACATTTTGGGTCTACTTATGTGCTGCTGCTGCTGCATCACTTCAGTCGTGTCCGACTCTGTGTGACCCCATAGACGGCAGCCCCCCAGGCTCCCCATCCCTGGGATTCTCCAGGCAAGAACACTGGAGTGGGTTGCCATTTCCTTCTCCAATGCATAAAAGTGAAGAGTGAAAGGGAAGTTGCTCAGTCGTGTCCAACTCTTCGTGACCCCATGGACCGCAGCCTACCAGGCTCCTCTGTCCATGGGATTTTCCAGGCAAGAGTACTGGAGTGGGGTGCCATCACCTTCTCTGGTCTACTTATGTATGCTTTAATATATTTTAAAGTTATTTTAATACTTCTTTTTTTAATTTTTATACTGGAATTAAAATGATTTACCCACCCTTATTATAGATTTGTCCATAATGTGTTGCTGAGTTGGTGTTTGTGGAAAGAAAGAAGGTCCAGATCTTCCTTTACTGCCATCTTGTTGATATCACTCCTGAAAAGTTACTTTAGTAACCACATATTGGGATAGTTATATTTTTAATGAGTTAATAAATATTTTAAAATATAACAGTTTTAATTTCTAATATGGTACACATCAGTAAATGTAATCCACATAAGCCAAAGTTCTTTGAGGCTCTCATTAAATTTAAGAGAGCAAAAACCTGGCCTCTAGGAACATTTTTCTTCACTTAATAATCATATCAGGTTTTTAAAAGCAAGTTAGGGGAAACAAAAGTTCCATGTCAACCAATTGCTTGATTAGTATAATGATCTCCTGTTAGCTTCTAGAGTTTAGTTTTGTCTAATACCTCATATAAGGAGGGCTGTTTCTGTTTATCATAGCCAGTTAAAACAAGAGGAACTCAACATGTTTGTGAAAGATGCAAAGGCAACATGACCTAGTTACACATGATATCTGTGAAAATACCTGTACTAATTATGAAATCAGGTAAAAGCTGTTTGACTACCAAATCTCTTCAGACACAGTTCCAATTTTTAATACCACCCCCTTCCCCCCCACCATGGAATCTCCATATTTAAACAGATGCACTTAAGAGGGTTTTCAAAATTCAATCTTTACCTTATTTTATAGAAATTACTATGTACTGGGCTTCCAACTTAATTTAAGTCACAGATTATTTCTGCCTCCTGCTTGTTTTTTGGCTTCTTAAGGCCGAGGTTAAGTTAAAGCTTACAAAGTGTGTGACCACTCACATCATGGAACCTAGTATTTCTGTGTCAATGATGGTACACTCAGTGTTTCTTGCTGGTGTTCATAAAGCTACATTAAAATTACTTGTATTCCAATCACATTCACTGCAGAATGCAGTATTCTGTTTGTGGGTGAGGCAGGGGTAGGATAGATTTCTTGAAATAGATTCTACAAACTTGACTTTTTTCACTATAGCAAATCCATCAGTATTCTACCTGAAGCATCTGCTCACAGAAATTTCAAGCCAAATGGAGGAGTAGTTGCCAACACAAGTAACCACTGCATTTTGCGGTATCTAAAATGCATGTCTTAATCCCCTGATCATTACATATAAGAGTCTATTTCAATTATGGTTTACCAGTTGTCTACTGAAATTACTCTTTAACATATCTAAATCCTTTCCTTTATGTAACTTTTGAGTATTTAGTAGTCACTTGATTTGGATAACAGCTATCTTTGTAGTCTTTTAGTAAGCAGTAGCCTTCATTATATTATTTTTATGAATGAATATAATACCTTTATAGGTAGTATAGATAGAATGACTTCAAATGACAGGAAAACTTTGTCTTTTCAGTTTTTCTCATGCTTCCATGTTCTCCCTTTAAGGTCTCTTTGATCAATACCAGTAACAATAAACAGGTAAGAGAATTTTTCACTCCCTACCTGAGTTGGATGATTTATTAATACAACTAGTCAGTCCTATCAGATCCTAAATCTCTTTGCTCCGTGTTGCATTTGTAAACTTTGCTGCCAAAATTAGCCTTAAAGTTTTAAAGTTTTACCACTTCATATGAAGTATAAATAGGTAGGCATCCTGGCGTCAAATCCTCTATTTTTCCATCTCCTACTTTAACTTGCTAAAAAGTGTCTTAGTCTTACTCATTAATATCTGTGTACATGAAAGATAAGGCTCTATTAGAAAAGCTTACTTGAAAGAGTAGCTGCTTCCTTACCTCCATCCTTGTTGCTATATTGTCCTCTGTAGCACTTGGCATGTTGTGTAGTTACTGATTTTTTTTTTTTTTTTGTCTGTTGCCTATTTTACCTTACCACAATACAAAATCTCTGAGGACAGAGGTTTAGTTTTGCTTCTAATGCTCTATTGCAAATACTAAGCACTAGGATAAATATTTACAGATCAAATATTTGTTGAATAAATGAATGACGGCTTGCTTGAATGTATGGATAAGTAAATGAATAAATAAATGATTTTTAGAAGTAGATTCAGCTAATAATATTCTCAAACATCTTCCCATATAATTAGCTGAAAGACAAATAATAAAAGCCTGACTATCTTGCCTAAGTGTTTTCTCAAACACACTCAGAAAATGAATAATTTCAAACTTCTCTTTATATAGATAGCATTTAATGTTACACTAGTATTTATTTAGAGTTGGTTAAGGCTGTCAATCTGTATGAATGAATACACACACACAAACCTTCAGTGAGTTAACTTAGATTCTTCTGTTTTTCAAGATAGGCTTTTCTCAAAAAATCCATTGTACTTTTTTTTCTGATGTACCTATAAAAATATCTCTAATGCATTAACTTTTATAAAAAGAATTTCTTAAAAACCCAAAGGGACAGACCATTAAAAATGTATTGATAAATGTGCCAGAATTAAAACTGAAGCCTCCTATATGTCAAACATCAATTAGTAAGAGGAAAACTGTAAGCCACACTCTGAGAGAAGATATTTTTTTAACTTTATATAATGCTGCAATTATATTTATAATAGAAAAGTCAAAGCAATGTGTTTCTCAGTAGTGGAATGGATAAACTCAGGCTTATACAACACTACTGTTAAAAATAAAATTTAGCAAGATGTAAAAAAGTATATAAATTTATAAATAAAAGCTAAAAATAAGTTACAAAAGTACATGCATGTATGGTACCACTTACATAGTTTAAAATACAGAACAACAGCAGGTATTATATAAGCTTGTGTGGGAAAGATGCATTACAGAGTAGATATCTCTAAAGAGAAAAAGGAACACAGAATGGAGATTTTAAAGTATCTGAATGTTCTTTTAAAGAACTAGGAGAAATTCAACAAATCTTACCTTTTTTATGAGTACGTGTGTGTCGCTTTATACCTGACTTTCTCCAGGCCCCCAACCAACTTTGGAACAGTCTCAAACTTAGGGAAAAAAACAGTTCAAGAAATTTATTTCTTTCCTAAACCATTTGAAAATAATGCTGCATTTACGATAATACTTTAGTATTGCATCCAAGTACATTCTTCACTATAATCACCAGAATAAGAAAATTAACATCAGTGGGTTGACACTAATCCTCCAAACTCACTGAAGTTTTAACAGTTCCTCCTATTTGATTTGACTCAAAAGAATCCAGTCTAGACTCAAATTACACTTAATTGTTGTGTGTCCATCTTCTTCAATCTAGATTAATTTCTTCAGCTTTCCTTTACTTTCATCATCTTGATACTTTTGATGATTACAGGTCACTTATTTGCAGAGTGTGTTGGGGAAATACAACTAAAAAAAAATCTCCTCCCAACCCACAAAAAACTGCAAGCCTAGAAGAGAAAGAAAAGTTTGGGTTTTATTACTGAATAAGCATCAAACAAGAATTTGATGGGTATCCCAGGCAGTGCACTAAGAGATACCAAAGACAGATATCACACCCTTGGACATAGTCAAGCAGATATAATCCATCGCATGCATATTTTCAAGGTAAATAATAACTAGTTCTCAAATATGAAGACTTGGCAACACCATTTGTCACACATGTAATTGTACTTGTGTTAGTCAATCAGTCATGTCTGAATTTTTGTGACCCCATAAAAAGATGGCTGGATGGCATCATGGACTCGATGGATGTGAGTCTGAGTGAACTCCGGGAGATGGTGATGAACAGGGAGGCCTGGCATGCTGCGATTCATGGGGTCGCAAAGAGTTGGACACGACTGAGCGACTGAACTGAACTGAACTGAACTGATCGACTGTAGCCTGCCAGGCTCCTCTGCCCATTGAATTCTCCAGACAAGAATACTAGAGTGGGTTTCCATTCCCTTTTTTCAGGGAAACATCCTGACCTAGGGATCAAGCCCAGGTCTCCCACATTGCAAGTGGATTCTTTACTATCTGAGCCACCTGGGAAGTCTCATTGTTACACATAGTTCATCCCAGTTTCACTTGATTGTTGTGATGACCATCTGTATTTGCTTAAGTAGGATTTAGCCAAAGGAAAATGAATTTCTCACTTTTATAAAGATGGTAGTTTTGCAGCTTGAGTCAAGGCTGGTGTAGAAGTCTGGTTGCCACCTTCCTGTAGACACTGGGAGATAGCTGGCTTCTTTGATTGTTATATTTCAGGTCCTTGAGAAAGATATTCCTGGACTCCACTGGTGATCCTGTGGTTAAGACTCTGAGCTTCCTCTGCAGTGGGCACCAACTAGATTCCATGTGACACAGTGCCCCCCCTCAAAAAAAAAAAAAAATTGTGAGAAAGATATTCCTGGCTCTGGGAAGCTGGAAAGAGGCTTATTTAGCTTTTGTAAAGATTTACATTTCAAACAGAGAAAGAACTAAGAATTATATATTTCTGTCAAGTAAATCCTCTAAGAAAAGGGAGGTAGAAGAAATCTCTTCACTTACTTTCAACAGGGAAAATTTTTTTTTCTTTTAGGTTTGTAT
The DNA here is from genome assembly GCA_006410635.1 of Cephalophus harveyi. Classification (NCBI taxonomy): domain Eukaryota; kingdom Metazoa; phylum Chordata; class Mammalia; order Artiodactyla; family Bovidae; genus Cephalophus; species Cephalophus harveyi. The sequence continues at coordinate 122,931 of SJYT01001839.1, forward strand.
TTATACTTTCAATCCATTTTTGTTACTGTAATAAAATAGTGATATCACCTATTTCCAATTAACTCCATTGCCATTTTCACCTTTCTCTGAGCAAGTTGCAGGCCTCTAAATATCCAGCAAGTTTATAGTAAAATGCAAAGCAATTGTTAGAATTATGATGAAAAACAAAATTACTAAGTTTTGAAAAAGACAGTATGTCATTTACTTGGAGGAATGACCTTTGAATAAATCATGCCTGTGATGAATGGTTAAATCAAACTCTTGATTGGCAGTGCACAAAAATTTTGCTTAGTGATCCATGAATTTTACAAATTGGTGTGATGTCTTTATTGTTCACATTTTCCAATGCTTTACTAAACATTATGATTAGTTCTTTATCAAGTTTTAGCCAATCCCAGCCTATGGGGCAGCTTAACTATGGAGTTTGAATACTCTAAATTTTTAATTTAGAGCTTTCCTGGTAAGGTCTAATAAATTCCTCCTGATTTTCATTCAGTGACATAAGTACCATCACATGACTGTGACAACTTAGGCTATTTAGGAATTATCTGTCTTCACAAATTTTTCCCAGATGTGAAATGCAAAGATACTCATGGTCATCAACTAGTATCAGTCTTAAAATATGACACTCATTGAAGGTACAAACTGAAATTCCATCGTTTAATGTATATGGATCTAATATACATTAGGTCCACTGCCAGGAGCCAGCATGAGGAATCCCACCCATGACAAGGTCATGTGGAGAGGCGTGATGGGCAAGGAGAGTCAGGCCTCAGGGTTCCCCCTGGAATTTCCTGAGCATGTACCCCAAAAACCAGAGTTGGCCTGATTTTATTGTTCTCTGCTTTTCCACTCTTCTGACATTCTCTGGAAAAAGTTAACTTAGGGCTTCGGTCTTCTGCATTTGAAAGGAATGTTTCAGTTCAAACCCCCTCTGATAACTCTCTAAGTTGCCTAACAGGTTCCCCTGGACTTTTTACAGCTTGTGAATTGTTTACAGCCCCCCAACCATGAGAGGCACAAAGCTTAAAGCATCTTAAAGATACAGAGCCTTTTCTAAAGAGCTAAAAATCATATTGGTGATGGGTTTTCACTATTGACTCAGTGATTGCTGCCAGGCCTCCATATTCTTTATCTTTCAGGCACCTGGGAGGATATTAATCAGTGTAATTGGGATATGGAAAAAGGTATACAGTAGTTTTGATATTAGCAACACTAGACTTTTGAGTTAATTACTTTTCTTTTGTTATAAATCACTATACTCCTTTTACTTGTTATAAATTGCTGTATCTTTGCTATATAAGAATGTAACTTTATTTAGTGTTTTTCTGAGAGTGGCACTGGACTTTGAGAAGAACAACACAAATAAGTCTTCTGGTTGAGAAACCCTTATCAGAAAAGGGCTGTAAAATGTAAATTGGCCCTCTGGCCGGAAGATTATGTAAATCACCTAAGACTTGTGTATACAACTAGGTATGCAGAGAGAAAAGCCTGGTTTTGATAACAGTCTGGGCTGCTAACGCTGCATAACTTTGTGTTACCCGTTGATCTCCATGTACTATCAAAAGTATAAAAAGCCTTCTGAACAATAAAGGATGGACCAGTTTCTCAGAATAGTCTCTCAAACCTAGTTTCTTGGAAATCTGGCTCCCCCCATGTCTCTTTCTCACTCTCCCTCCCTCTCCTTTTCTGGCTGAATTCCCATCTGGAACGAGGAGACTCGCCATGTCTACTTACTTGCCCCGGCTCTTAAGTTCTGTGAGAGAGAGAGCCCAAGGCTGGGCATTCTCCGATATTCGAACAGGCGCCTGTGGCCCAACGTAGATGGTGCAAATCTCTTGTTCTGAGATTTTATTGGTTTTCCTCATAAACCAAGTTAGTCAGCCTCTTTTCTCTACAAATTTTCCTACTATACTATTTCTTCCTAATCTCTTTTTTATATTTCTATATAAATAAGTTTTTCCTCGCCTATCCGTCTCCCCTTCGAATCACTCTGGATCCACCGGGGCTGGACCCCGGCAGTCCACCCAGTGAACCTTATATATTTTTTCTTAGGTCTAAATCAGTAGCTATATTATTATAACAGTCAACTAAATCTCCATGGATTTATCTGTCTTTATTGGGATTGGCCAAGGATGCATATCCCAAAACTAATTTAGTGCCATTAGACCTGTCAACTGCTGTCTCTCTCTGTAAATGCCAGACTCCTGTGCATCTGTTATTTAAATGTTTTTCTTATTTATACCATTCTTCTAATCAAACTAGTTAACAGAACTTTTAAAAATTAAATTTAGAGCCTAAGTACCTCAATACTTATTATTTGTACTTTGTTCTTACCAAAAATTACTAATGGTGATGGTCCAATTTTTTACTTTGTCAATAATCAGATGTCTGGTTTTTAAGTCCAGAATCTGTTCGTACTTGGAGTAGAATTTAGAGGTGATCAAAAATAGAATTATGAGGACCATTACTTGGAGTACAGAAAGAAAGAGTCATGTAACAAGTTGCTTGTTTGTTTTCTAGTAAAGGGTCGTCCCCAGTGGCTAAGCTGGTAAAAACTGTCTGCTAATGCAATTGTGATTCTTAAAGTAGTTGAAATGACCCTGCTGTGAAAAGAACAGCAAGATAGTCTACGAGAATGGTAATAAGCTTGCTAGAATACCACATTCCAGTTAAGCTGAGCCCCAATATCAATTACTAAGAAACCTGAAATTTGAAATTATTTAGAACCATAGTCCAGTCCACCTCAGGAAAGATGGGCCCAGCTGTTGGTTTGGCAGTGACTTTGACAGACATATGGGTGAGCAGCAGCATGTAAAAGGATCTCTCCCAGCATAATGATAGCCATTTTTCCTGCAGAATATCTTTGTGAAGATGAAATCTCCTGTCCATAGAGGTGGAGGATTTCTTCCAGAGAGTTTTTCCAGGTCATTATGATTCTGTGCCTCTGAGTTTCCAAGGAGGAGAGAATTCAAGTATTGAACATAATTATGAGGGCATTCAGCTAAATTCAATCACAGGATGTCTTCACAGACCATAATTCATAGGCCTGCCAAACGTAAGTTCAAAATTCAAGAGATGTGCTTCCCGTTTATTTATTTTTTTTTTTAACAAAACCAGTGATAAAGCTCTTAAGCCATTTCAGTGTTGGTGGGTTACTAAATCAGCCAATGTGGTATTTTGTTTTTAGTGGTTGATTAATTTGTTCTACTTGTCCAGAGGACTGAAGGTGATATGGCCTATGACAACTTACATGCTCACTTTCATCCAACTCATTGCAGCCCATGGACTATAGCTCACCTGGCTCCTTTGTCCTTGAGATTCTCCGGGCAAGACTACTGGAGTGGGTTGCCATGCCCTCCTTCAGGGGATCTTCCCTGTCCCAGGGATCAAACCTGCATCTGCTGAGTCTCCTGCATTGCAGGTGGATTCGTCACCCACTAGGCCACCTGGAAGACCAATGACAGCTTACAGGTCTTTGAAAACATCTGCATATTCCCTGAACAACAATGGAAATAACAGGTCTTCCTCTGTTCAAGTCATTGTCTTTACTAGACAGTAAAGACAGTAAAGATAGTCTTTACTGCTATCTAAACAGATTTCTTTTGTTGAAGACAGACTTTCAGTCATCCAGGCATTATACACACCATAACTACACAAAATCACCTACCTTTTACAGTTGTTAGTTTTATGACAGCCAACCACCTTCAGATTCCTGGCAAAGTTGGCCAAGGAGGCTTTTCTGTGCTTACCATAGGAGTAGCCTTTATCTACTTCTGATAAACAGCAGGTCTCCTTGCTACATTTAGAACAATCCTATCTTTTGGTAGGTGTAGTAAGAGTGTGGAGTCTTTAAACTCATTCTTTTACCAAATGATTTTGTTGATGGCTCAAAAATGCTAACCAAGAAGATAGGGACTGCTGTATAGGAGTTACTTTGTTAGGTAATTCCACATTCTCACCAGATTTCTTTTAACTGTTAGGTAATTAGAATAGGAAAAAGGAGTCCAGAATGGTGGTGGCTAAAAGACAAAGAAGGGAAGATAGAACAAAGGAAGGTCCAAGGACTGGAGTGAGAACCTCAAGTGAAACAAGCAGCCCTCCTGGCTAGCCAGATTTACATAGAGCAGGCTCTATGTAAGAGGGAGGAAAAATAGCATATAAAAAGAGAAGCCATTTTATTTTTTGTTTATGAAGTATATTTTTGAAATTGAACACTTACTGTATTGCAGTGGGAGCTTCTAAATTTGGAGTCTGTCAGGTTTTAATAAAGAATTTTTCAGCTCTTCATTTTGAAAAGTTGCTGCTGCAAGCTATGTGCTATGCTGGGATGCATGACCTCTGGAGGAGAGGATTTCGATCTGGGGCCAGAGATCAGGCTTGACCACTGGAGCTTTTTGTGTAGCAAAGTTTTATTAAAGTATAATAGAGATAGGGAAAGCTTCTGACATAGACATCAGAAGGGGATAGAAAGAGTGCCCCCTTGCTAGTTTTCAGCGAGGTGTTTTATGTCTGTTAGTGAGCTTCTAATCAGATAAAAGAAACACCTGAAGGCTGAGGGAGTTTCACCAGGCCCCTCTCTCACAATATACATTTCTGAGATAGAATGGCACAAGGTTTGTCATCCCCAAACAGAAAACAATTGACATGAATACTGGTTTGTTGAACCATTATCAGCCCAAGGTTTGAGAAAAGAAAAATAGTTAGTCTGGGGGGGGAGGGGGGACCATTTTGAAGAAAGGCAGATTCCAAAGCAAATACATAGTTTCATTAACATAGCTTAAGAAAAACATTTCCATAAGAAAAATGCATTGGTTAGCTTAAGGCAGAACCAGGTGTCAACACAGAATTAAAGAAGCCTCTTAAAGAGTCAGACACAACTGAGCAACTTTCACTTTCACTTAATTTTGTGTAGAGAAGGAAAAAAATGTCTGCCACTTGCAGTTTATTTCTTCCTGCCATTCAGGGACCTCTGGCCTTCCTACCTGTTACCCTCTCAGTTTCAGCAAAAGAATTACTCATGTCTAACTAGGCACTTGTGAAGCCTCTGTTAAATCAGCTGTGATTTTTCCATGAGGTTTTGATAACTATCAAAATGAAAAGTCCCCTATGAAATTGTTGTATGGGTGTTATGGCAGAAACCAACACAACATTTTAAAGCAATTATCCTCCAATTAAAAATAAAAGAAATACCATATAAAAATTGCATCTTGAGATCATAACCAATAGTTGATGCTCTGCTGCTAAGTCACTTTAGTCGTGTCTGACTCTGTGTGACTCCAGAGACGGCAGCCCACAAAGCTCCCCCGTCCCCAGGATTCTTCAGGCAAGAACACTGGAGTGGGTTAGTTGATGCTCTGGTAACTTCTATTAATTTGTCACCAGCTTTATAAGTTAGGGCAGCTTAGGAAGCCTTAAGATGACTACTTTTATACCAAGAATTTGACCTACTAAAAAAAGTTATTAAATATGCAGTATGAATAGGAATATTAGATAAATCAGGTAAAGTGTCTCAAAAATTGGAATTCCAAAGCTAGTGATGAGATTATAGCTAATCTCATTTGTTGAAACACCTCTTCACATTCTAACAAACCAAATGGAGAAGTGGGAGGGAGGGAAAGAGGGAGGGCAGAAAGAAGGCAAAAGATTGGTCAGTTACAGAAGAAAAAACAAAAACAAAAACTTTGCAGACAAACGTACTAAAGTCAAAATGGAAGAGTTAGGAACTATAAGAGTAATGGAACAACAAACATTGGTTTCTCACCTTTCCTGGCTATGCAGTAAGCATCTAGGAAAGAGTGTGTGTGTGTGTGTGTGTGACTATGTGTGTGTGTGTGTGTGTAGAGCTGCATTTATTTCTGTAGCTGTATATCCATATTGAAGATAGCAACTTCACACTATCATCTCCCAATTCCAATCCGATAATACAGGGTGCATTTAGGTTCTTGTCATTTCTGTATTTGTAACTTGTATTTTTATTCTTTGCAAGTTTTAAAAAATTGAGATAATATTTACATATAACATTATTCATTTTAGGTATACAACATAATGATTTGATATATGTATATATTGCAACAATTACTATAATAAACTAACATCTATCAACAATGCATAGCTACAGATTTTTTTTGTGTGGTAACTTTTAAGATCTATATTCTCTCAGCAACTGTAACTTATTTTTTGATAATGAGAAATCTATACCCCTTTATCCTTTATATACCTTGTTACATGATGATGCCTTTGTTTTGAACAAGTCTTAACCCCGTAATGGGGACTCCAACCCCTGCTCCCAAACTCCTGCATGTGTAGAATCCCTTTTCAAGCGGGGAGTGCACTGTCAAGCCCCCATTTGGACATCCTCATACCTCTCAAGTTCAAAACCATTTGTTGAGCTTTGCATGGGTCCTCCTCACCTAACTCGGGCTGCCAAATCCCCTCCAGGAATGACCTTCATGTGGGGCGTCCTCTCACCCAACGCAGCTTCTCACTTCCCAAGGGAAGGGAAATTCGAATAGGAAGAGAAAGAGAAATATAAAGTCCAACTACTTTAAGGAAAAAACAACCTCAACAACAAAAAAACACTTTGTTTCTTTTCATTCTATTCCAGGAGTTTCCAACCATTATCAGAGTCAATAATTCACTAGAAGGACTCACAAGACTCACCATAGTTATATTTATGTCTATGATTTATTACAGGGAAATACTGTCTGCCAGGGAAGCTCAGTACACACTCGGCACCCAGGGTGTTTACTGGGGGCTGGTCACATAGGCAGCCTCTGTCTGGCTTGTACACAAATCTTAGTCTCTGAGAAGGAAAGCAGGTGTTGCAGCATAAACTGTACTGCTTGTAAAAAGAGTTTAAACATAGTGAACCACTCAACATTTCTGGGAATGATGAGAATACTTCCAAAACGCAAGTTGTAAGATGCCAGCTGAGGGCCAGTCTTGCACGTATGCCTTTGACAGATAGCAGTTAGACCTGCATGCTGTGTGAACTCTTTCCTACACAGTCACTGACCTTTATTTTCATTAGGGTAACTGACAGCTAAGTGCATAAATCTTAGTTATAAATTTTATATCAATCTACTCATGTCACCACCGCTAGATAAAAATATGGAATGTTCCTAGAACTCCAAATTTAGCCACTCTTCAGACTTCCATCACTATACAAATTACAGCTGACTTTTGTCTCCATGCAGATAGAATTATTCAATATGTACCCCTTTGTGTCTTAGTTTTTTCTTCAACATTATGCCTGTGGAAGTCATCCATGTTGTTTAATGTATCAATAGTCTATTGTTATTGACAAGCAGTATTCCCTTAGATCAATACTACTACAATTTAAGTACCCATCCTACTATATTTAAGTTTTATTTTTAAGTGAAAACCTTAAGAAAGCTGATGAGCATATTTGTAAAAGTCTTTGGACAGAAGAGTTCTTTTGTTATTATTGTTATATACTCAGCAGTGGAATTGGAGGGTTAATAGAGTGCATGTCCAAATAGCGTATATTGTTTTTTTTTAATATTCTGACAAGGTCTGTCATCCATTGAAGCGTTTAATTGATACTTAATGTAATTACTGAAAGAGTTGGGCTACCATCATGCTACTTGTTTTCTCTTGGTCCCTTCCGCTAATTGTTTCTTCATTGCTCTTTTTCAGTTTTCTTTTTAATTTACCAGTTATTTTGAGTACTGTGTTTTTTTGCTCCTATTTTAGTTTCTTAGTTATACTGTCTCTTAGTGTTCTCTGAGAGGGTTAAGTTCTGTCCTGGTAGGCAGTTCAGTTACCATGGATTACCTTGTTCTGTCAATATTAATTACCTAATACCTAATATTAGGCTTTGTCAAGGCTGGTCTGTTTTGATTTCCTTTTGCTCTTAGAGCATGACGATCACTCCAATGACATGATCCCTACCCCGAGAATCTGGCCTTTCTGCAGTCTCCATTGAATTGTGTAGGCTATAGTGTATCTTCACTCTGGCTGGACTTCAACTTGAACTTCTGTCACATGGGGCGGCCTCTCTAGTCTCTGCCCAGTTATTTGGGTTCCTTTTCTGTGATTCCCTCCTCTTGTAACTCACCATCAAATCCAATCTTTTGTGTGTGTTCCTGTGTCCTCAACCATGAGAGGTTAAAGCTCTCTGTATTATGAATTCCTGGAAAATGTATTGAAAAGGGCCTTCGGGAATAAATTCTGGGTGACATGGGGCTCATTTCTCAGACTCTCCTAGTCTCAGGATCACAGACCTGTCTTGATTTTGTTTCCAGTGCTGTGGACAGTTTTTCCAAATGTTTTCTCCTCCTTATAGAGCTGTTACTGGTAGAGAAACAAATCCTATACTAACTTTATATCATAGCTAAAACTGAAAAGACAAAAGTAATTTATATTTGTGTAATAGACTTTTATAGTTTATTAGTTATAATCAAGACTTGGATATATCAAATTTTTGGTGGTGCTCAGATAGGAAATTAAAGCAATAGTTTCTCATGTTAGACAGTTTCTTACCTGTGGCACAGAATGAGAAATTAATTGGCAGAAATAGTGTCTAAGAAATAATACATTCAAGTAATTTTTAAAAATGGTCAACAGACCAATGTATCAGACATACTAAATTTGGTTATTAAAGTGGCAAAGGGGCTAAAATTTTTAACCTTTCCAAATATTTGTAATGGGAAAAGTTGATGTCCAAAATGTTAAATTTCTGATATCCTGACATCACAAACAACCGTTAAATAATAATTAGATTGAAAGTGAAAAAGTAAAGTGTTAGTTGCTCATTCATGTCCAACTCTTTGAGACCCCATGGACTGTCTCAAAGGAGCCCCACCATGCTCCTTTGTCCATGAGACTTCCCAGGCAAGAGTACTGGAGTGGGTTGCCATCCCCTTCTCCAAGAGATCTTCTTGACCCAGGGAATGAACTGAGTCTCCTACATTGCAGGTGGATTCTTTACTATCTGAGCCACATTTCTCTGGAAAATATTTCCTTAAACTTTACAAGTTTTAACACTAGAGATATGATCGTAAATATTTCATTGCCATTATCTAATGTTGAAATAATAAAGTCATAAAAAAATTCCTGGGAATATAGAGAATACTGAGAAGTAGCCTATCAATAACATTCTCTTTAGCAAGTAAGTGCTTCCCAGCAAAGAGCCTTCAGGTTTACAGCCTGCAGTCCCTGGAGGAAGCTTGCTCAGATTTTTTACAGGCTATGTGTATTCAAAATACTGACCTGAGTCTTCCTTCCCTGTATGAGTTACCTAATACTGCTTACTTTTTTAAACTGTTTATTTTGTATTGGGATATAGTTGATTAACAATCCTGTGATAGTTGTAGGTGAACAGTGAAGGGACTCAACCATACATATATGGGTACCCATTCTCACCCAAACTCCCCTCCCATCCAGGCTGCCACATAACATTGAGCAGAGTTCCATGTGTTATACAGTAGTTCCTTGTTGGTTATCCATTTGAAATATAGCAGTGTGTACATGTCTGTCTCAAACTCCCTAATTATCCATTCCCCCTAGTTCTTCCCCCCAGCAACCAGAAGCTCATTCTCTAAGCCTGTGCTTCTGGTTTGTAAGTAAGTTCATTTATATCATTCCTTTTTAGATTCCACATAAAAGGGATATCATATGATATTTCTCCTCTTCTGTCTGACTTACTTCACTCAGCTCCTGGAGTCATATAAAATGAATGTGCCCTTCTCATATTTAATAGTTGTTAAAGAATTTAGAAAGTTCTTATCAAGGTCACTGATCCTCCTTCCTGGTTGATAAACAGGACCTGTGTATTTCATTCCAGCTTCATCTATTGGGTTAATTCCCCTGGCTTATCTCATTTAAACAAGGCCACAGTCTTTGGTATTCTTTCTTAATGTTGTACCCAGGTGTGGTCTGCATAGCACAGAGAACTTAAGGACATTTGCTTAGCTGAAGACTACATCTACTAATGTAATATAAAGTAGTTATCTGGCATCATGTAGTCATCTTGTGCTTTTATTTAACCAAAGAATTCAATAATTTTATGTTTACTGTTGCTGTGTTGTGAAAAACAGTTGCTTTCTGTGAATTTATATGTTTCATCTAGTTATTTTTGGTTATTTACTTCAGCTTTTAATTAGTTTAAATCCTAATTCTTTTATTAAAAATTCTTCATGCCCTCTTAACTTTTACCAACTTCCTATTGACTTCCTAGGATTTTTCAGCAACTTTATTCTCTAAAAATTATTGGTGAACTATTGTGTAGCAGTAGGTCCATAAAGATCCAATGGCAACACACCAGACTTCATTAATATTAATGTTATTAACTAAAATAATAGCATGATAAGAATTACTATTCAGCTCTCACTCTGTGTCAAACATTGTTTGTCCACATTCTGTTCAGTGATGTTCAACAAAAAGCATTATTGAATAACATCTATATGTATGGTGTTAGCAGCTCTATAAAACATATAATTGAATTTTATACACAACTTACTTGAAAGTAATTTTATAACTTATTAGGTAATGAACATAGGGCCAGAATTTGAATCTAGTGTGCATTCTCTAAAGCTCATGTAGTATACCATTATCTCAATTGCCTCCTACTAATCAAGGACTTTTGATTCTGATTCCTATCGTCTCACCCAGTAGGTCTCCAACCTCCTAATAGCAGCCAGAATTCTGTGAACTATTTTAAAAGTCACTGATGTATGCAGTATTCCTCCACAATGACTAAATCATTCTTTCTTAATGTGTTTCCATGGAATAAGAGTCTCTGAGATGGTTCATTAAAATTTTGTGTTTAAAAACATTCAAGTGATAAATGAGTGGGCAGTCAACCACTTCTACTTCTGCCCTTATTGGTTCTGAAACAATTGAGAATTAGAATGAGTGTGAAATATAGACTAAAGTACCTGTCTTGTAATTGGTGATACTGCATTGGAGAACACAGCTTAGTTAGACCTCAGGCCAGAATTATGCCCCCTCTACTTTTAACCCTTAGCAGCTGCTAGGTTGCAGGCCACTTCCCTTATTAGACTATAACTTGGAATGAAAACCTTTCTGTGCATGTGAGACTGGAGTTGATTCAAGAATTCTTTTGATTCATTCCTCTGAGAGAATAAATGCCAATAAAGATCTTGGCTATATTCACTCAGTACTTAGTATATAGCCAAGTAAATTAGTCATTCTTTTGGCAATGGACAGGATCAAGTAAAAATAGAAGCGGCCTGGAAATATTAGCTATCCCCTTTTGATGCCAAAATAGAATTTTTTCCTTTTTGCAGGCTTACCTGGTGGCTCAAATGGTAAAGTATCTGCCTGAAATGCAGGAGATGCAGGTTCAATCCCTGGGTTGGGATAGATTCTCTGGAGAAGGGAATTGCAATCCACTCTAGTATTCTTGCCTGGAGAATCCCATGGATAGTGCAGCCTGGTGGGTTACAGTCCATGGGATTGCAAAGGGTTGGATATGACTGAGTGACTGACTAACACTATCCTTACAGAAAATTTGGGAATTGGGGTAAAATATACCTTTCTGAAAGTCATTAATTTTTTTTCCTAAAAGAGTTCAAAAAAGTTGCCTATCTGTCTTTAAATTATAAATACAGTCTTTAGTTTGAAAGGTTGGAATAATATGTTTGCAGACTGCTTTGGGAAGCCGTGGATTATTGACATAGTCTGTCTCCACATTAGGTGTGTAAGAGATGCTAAAGGTGGACCTTCTCCCTGGTAAGCCTTGCATGTACTTGGCAGCCACAGCTCTTCCTCCCTGCCCTCTTGCACATGGCTCTAACCTTAACCCTGCCTTCCAATTCCTTTAAATGAAATACCCAGCCACAGTTGTTAAAACTTGAGAATGATTCCTTCATTTTCCTAGAATCATTTCTGACCAATTATCCCACTGCCTTAATTTCATCTGCACTCTTACTAAAGCTCCATAAAATCTTTTTTTTTTCCCAAGTTAGAATGCTAATGCTGTAGTGGTAATCATATTGTAATATAAATGTGTCAGATCAACACATACACCTTAAAAAACATTATGGCAGTTATATCTCAAAATTGTAAAATAACAAATGTCATTATAGGCTTTAGTTTAAAAATCTAAAAATAAAAAGCCATTGAGAACAATACTAACATCAGAGAATGGTATTTCCAGGAAGGTAGAAAAAGAAAAGGAACACCCATGAGTTTTAATTGCATTAGTTAATTAAAAAAAATACGTAAATCAGTATGAGAAGCAATATTGCTCCTTGTAAAAACCACAGTGAGTAGATGAGAAAATTGTTTATCATTCATCAAATTCTTAAAGAAACGAAAACAATTTAGGTTTTGAAAAAATAAAATCTTTCCAACTTTCAAAAAAGGAAAATATTATTTCAGGGAATGAATGTGATAGACATTGTGTAATGTGTTAAGTGTTTAAAATACATACAAAGAACTTTAAGAGTGCTATATTCTTAATATGATGAATAGTGTAAGTTCAGTAAATGTACATAAGGATCACTCTGTAGTACATACAGATAAGTGTTGGGGGAAAAATAGTAAGAAGTTTCAAAAGAGGAAACATTATAGCTGATACCACAGTAATACATTGGCATAAAAATAGATAGAACAATGGAATGGAATTGATTGCCTGGAAATAAATCCGTGCTTGTATGGCCAACTAATATTTGACAATGGAGCCAAGAATACTCCAATGGAAAAAGGATAAGTTCTTAAATAAATGGTATTGAGAAAACTGGGTATTCATATATTAAAAAATGAACCTACATCTTACATTCACAAAAATTTGTGCAAAATACATTTAAGTCATTAATGTAAGCCCTGAAAGTTAAAACAAAAAAATTCTAGAAGGAAGCATAGGGCAAAAGCTCTCTAATATTGGTCTTAACAACAGTTTTTTAGATATGACACCAAAAAGCAAAAACAACAAAAGCAAAATTTAACAAGTAAGACTACCATCAAACTAAAAATGTTCTGCATGGCAAAGGAAACTACTAGGGAAATGCTGAGGCTATCTGTGGAATGGAAGGAAATATTCGCAAATCATAGTTGATAAAGGGGTTAATTAACATTCAAAAACATAAAGAGTATAAATCAATAGCAAAAACAATCCAATCAGAAATGGACAGAAGCACTGAATAGACATTTTCAAAAGAAGAAATCCAAATATCCAGCTGATACATAAAAAGATGCTCAGCATCACTAATAAGGGAAAAGCAAATCAAAATAACAATAAGATACCACCTCATAATCTTATCTCTTCTTAAAATGACAATTTTCAAAAATTCAAGGGTGAGAGTGTGGAAAAAACGGAAACCTGTTGACTGTTAGTGAAATGCAAATTCAATCACTCTAGAAAACAGTACAGAGGTTCCTCAAATCATTAAAAATAGACTATCATGTGATTCAGTAAACCCACTTGTAAGTTTATAACCAAAAGAAACAAAAACACTATATCAAAGAGATATCTGTATCCCAAAATTTATTGAAGATTTATTCACAATAGCCAAGACCTGGAAAAACTTCAGTGTCCATAGAAGTTTAGACTATGCTGGATAGACTAAGAGGTGTGTATGTTCAATTATTATGTAGCCATCACAATGAAGGAAATCCTTTCATTTAGGACATGGATGAGTCTTGAAGGCATTGTAGGCAGTAAAATAAATCAGAGAAAGAAATATTGTAATATATCACATACAGAATCTTTGCAAAGCCTCATTCACAGAAAGAGTCAAATGGTGGTTCAAAGAGACTAGATATTTTGGAAATGGGGAGATGTTGTTTAAAGGATTCAAAATTCCAGTTATAAGATGAATACTGAATTAGATGGTGAGCTTATATACAACCTGACGATTATAGTTTACAGTGCTATATTACATACTTAAGAGTTTTTAAGTTGTTGTTTGTTGTTGCTAAGTCATGTCTGCTCTGCAACCCCATGGACTGTGGCATGCCAGGCTCCCATCCATTCACCCACCCTCCCGCCTTGCAGCATACTGGACACTTATCAATCTGGGGACCTTATCTTCCAGTGTCATATCCTTTCACGTTTTCATACTCTTCATGGTGTTCTTGAGGCAAGAATACTGGAGTGGTTTGTCATTCCTTCCTCCAGTGGAATATATTTTGTTAGAACTCTCCATTTGTCTTGGGTGGTCCTGCAAGGCATGGTTCATAGCTTCATTGAGTTATACAAGCCCCTTCACCAAGACAAGGCTGTGATCCATTAAGGGGAAGCATTTCTAAGAGTACATTTTAAATATTTTTACCACACACAAACACACATTGTAATTATGTCAAGTATTTTAAGTATTACCTAAACTTGTGATAGTCATTTCTGAATAATGCATGTATCAAATCATTACATTGTATACTTGGAACTTACACAATGGTATATGTCAATTATATCTCAAAGCTAGAAAAGAAAAGTTGAGACTATGTGATAGACTTCTTTAGCTTTCAATTCATGATGCTGTGGTTGAATTTCTTCCATAGGAGCAGGAATCCATCCTACAATAATCCCGTACCTTGGTGTGACTGTAACACTCTATACATGTCAGTGAAGATGGATATGCACATACATACACGTGTCAAGTGTTGCCCATGCGGTTCTCTCTATACATTGTATTGCCTGGCTAACCTATCCTTGTGTAAGCAGTACTATTTTAGGAATGCTTTTGTACTATTGCCTCACATTTTTGTAGAGAAACAGTATAATTCTATGGAAATATGACTGGTTTTTTTTTTT
>SJYT01001841.1:0-16485 GCA_006410635.1 Cephalophus harveyi
GTGACAATATACAGCCTTGACGTACTCCTTTTCCTATTTGGAACCAGTCTGTTGTTCCATGTCCAGTTCTAACTGTTGCTTCCTGACCTGCATACAGATTTCTCAAGAGGCAGGTTAGGTGGTCTGGTATTCCCATCCCTTTCAGAATTTTCCAGAGTTTATTGGGATCCACACAGTCAAAGGCTTTGGCATAGTCAATAAAGCAGAAATAGATGTTTTTCTGGAACTCTCTTGCTTTTTCCATGATCCAGGGGATGTTGGCAATTTGATCTCTGGTTCCTCTGCCTTTTATAAAACCAGCTTGAACATCAGGGAGTTCACAGTTGGTGTCCAATAACATTTCCTGTTTAACAGTTATTTGATGTGACCTCTCTCTTAATTCAGTCCTTGTCACATTTTCTAATTCTTGCCTGGGTCAGGAAATCTTTGCAGTGATATTGTTTCAAGTTAGCCCACTAGAGGACCCAAGCTACTACCATAAAATGGTTGTTTTTAGTTTTGTAAAGTATAACTCCTGTGGAAAGCAGGCAAGCTCCAAAGTAAGGCTTCTAGCATTTTAGCTTTGGTTTCTACAAGGCTGAATATGTGTGCCATTTCTGGCATCTCTCAACTTGTCCAAAGTCTAAGATCATGTAATGCATAGCTACCATCAAACTAGTGTGTTTAACCACATCATGTTGTCATTAAGATTTATTATGGCTAAAAAATCATAATGAATCACTTCTAAAAAGTCACTTCTAAGGCTTCTAAGCATAATCAAGAATGGAAAAAAAAAATCTTATATGCTTTACATGTTGGAATTACATCAGTCAGCTGAAGCAGATCTGTGAAACTATAACGGAAGATCTAACATTTGTGTCACTGCTGTCTTGGAAAGAGGAGAAAGATGGCAGGGCTGAAAAGTACTGGGGGAAAAATAGCTGGAAATTTCCCCAATTTGGTGGAAACAAACCTGCATATTCAAGAAGGTGAATAAACCCTACATAGGATAACCCAACGAAAGACATAATCATAATTAAACTTCTGATAACCAAAGACAAAGGAAAAAAAAAATCTTGAAACCAGCTAGAGAAAAATGACACCATACCCATATGGGAAAAGCAATTCAAACAACAGCAAATTTATCATCAGAAACCATGGAGGCCAGAAGGAAGAGGCATAGTATCTTTCAGGTGCTGAAAGAGAAGAACTGTCAACCCAGAATCCTATTCCCAGTGAAAATATTTAAGAGTGAAGGAGAAATCAAGACTCTTAGATGTAGAAGAAAGAAGAAAATGTGTCACCCTGAAATGGCTAAAGAAAGGTCTCTAAACAGAAAGAAAATAATAAAGGAAAAAACCATGTTAAGAACATATTAAGCAGAAATATGGGTAAATAGAACACACTGGAATACTTGTCTGCAATTTTCTAAACTGTTTGATGGTTGAAGCAAAAATTGTAACACTTCCCTGTTGTGGTTCTAAATGTAGAGAAATATTAAACAAATATACATGGAGGAGGATGAAGGGAGGTTAGGTTTCAGTTGTTCACTTGAGGTACAAAGAAGCTTCCTCTGATACCAAGATATGGAGATGATTATAGCCTTTCTCTTATCTGTGTTCCCATGACATCTTTCACAGAATTAGAGATTTAAAAACATGCATTTAATGTATGGAAACTGTACCTCAGTAAATTAATTTTAAAAAGAGCATAGGAACAGGTCAGAACAACAGCTGGAAGGCTGCCTATTGGGTTTCTGTGGCATGCTGCAGATACAGTAAAGATCCTTAGTTCATTCCTCCAGTATCTCTTTAAAATTAGAGTGGTTCAGACACAAAGGCAGATAAAGGTATATGACCATTTAGAAGATGGTTTATTTTGCATCTTAACAGTAATATTAACCACTTGCTTACTAGGTTCTAGGTACTATGTGGGGTACTCTACAAACCTTGACTTTAATCTTCATAATGGTCCTATAAAGTAGCCAAATCAATTTACTAATTGATAAATTAGCAAATTTATTTACTAATTTTGCTGAAAGTTACTAACCTTCAGCAGAAAAATTTCAGATATAGACCAAGTGAACTTCAAATAGCAAACCAACACTCTACTCAGGGCCATTTTTGAGATGCTCAAATATAATGTAGGGGTCATTCATTATTCACAGCCTCCCCAAATCTTTAGAATCTTCTCTATATGGTGATAGTTCCCCACCTTCACCTTAAAAGGGAGGGTGACTTACTCAGTGGGCACACATCTTTTTTACTATTCCTCCTGGTCTCTTGCCCCTGCCTCTTTTTCCCCCTCCTGCCTGTAAGTAAGATAAGTTGGCCAGAGTTCTGTTAGCTAGAGTTCTGGAATCCCATGGTCAGAGAAGCCTGGAAGGCTGCAGTCCATGGGTTGCAAGAGTTGTACTTGACTTAACGACTACACCACCACTGGTAGCCAGTATATAACCATGAAGATGTGGGCAACACCCTAAGCATAGCAGAGTGCAAAGCTATAAAACAATCTAGATTTCTTAAGACATTAGGGGAGCTGCTGTAACTGTCCTGGACTCATTATCTCTGAATTTTTGTTACTTGAGAGAAAATAAGTTCCCATCTTGTTTAAGCCTTGTTATTTAGTTTCACCACATAATTCCTAACTAACATGTAGATAATACACAATTCCTCTTTGATGTATTTTGTCGATCATCTAATTCTAAGTCATTATGAACAATCCAAAAGCAGCAGCTGGAAATGAGGTATTCTACATGTTAAATGAACAAAAAAATCACTAACAGTTTAATACATTTACATTTCATCCAAATGTTCCCACATCAGAAGATTCTGTGTCAAAAAGTTCCAGACAACAAATATCAGGTAGCAGGATAAACTAAGAGACCTTAATTTATTTGTCCAAGGTTGCATGGTTAACTGGCAGATGCTGGGTTTCAAACCCAAGTCATTCTGACTGTTAAAGGCTATTCCCCTTCAACAGAACCAGCCTCTGATTTTTGTTCATGTTGATTATGGCATTTTAGTTGGAAGGAGTAAAAGTGACCCATGGTCCAGTGCATATCTTTATCACTAGTTTCCTATAAGGAAATATGATACTTCTTTCTCAGAGGACAACAGGCTTAGAATGACTGCATTAGCTAAATTAACATATTTAAACTAATAAAACAATTAATTTACTACCAGATTTAAAACTTCAAATTTTAGACTAGCTTATCAGTCTAAAAATAATTACTAAAATTACCTTAATAAAGATTTTTATATTTCAGTTAGTTAAATAACATTCTGTAATTCTAGGTATTATTTGACATGAAGCAAGAACACTACCAAAATAAGGCAGCAATAAAACAAAACAAAAATTTTTATGGCTAATTAACAAAACACACATACATTTTTAGAAGCCAAAACCTGTACATAAAATCCAGAACAAATCTACCACAGAAACTACTTACCAATCTGACTTTTAGGTGCTCCAGTAACCACTAAGTTTAAAGTACTGTTAGCCATTTCTTTTCGTGTTGGGTTAACTACACATTCTCCATCAATCATTCCTATTCGTACTGCCCCTAAAATATATTAAAATATTGGCAATTGTTTAATAAAAACTCAGTTTTCAAGACACTCCAGTAATGGCTTCAATCCCTATCTTCAATTGTGACCACAATAAAATCGATATTTCTATCGTGGTATTTAAGGACCATTGACTATACTACCTCACTCTATCTTCTGGCCTCACTGGGTGACTCAAGTTCAGCATTCATCTCAGTGGTCTTTTCCTAGTCTTGACTGTATTTTCTCTTAAGACAAGTGCTTCCCTTCTGATCCTACTAAGGTACAGCATAAATGTCAGTGACTCTTGAGAAACCCTCTCTGACACCTAACTACACAAATATAAACCTGCCCTTCTCTATCATTTTCTTAACACTCTGACTATACTTTTATAGTATTGTTTATAAAAAATTGTTTCGCTCATGCTGAAACCAAGAACTGTCTCATTCATCTTTGTACTACTGATACCTAGTGCCTTAGTTTTTTCATTGCTAAGTCCAATATTGGGCATTTAGGACATTCAATAATTATTTACCTGAGAAATCATTTGTATATTGCATGAATACAACTTACATGAGCTGTAAGTTACAAACAAGTTTATATTTCAATATTATCTTGAAAGAGTGTGTACCCTGACAATTTCTCAGTCCAAAAATAGAGAAATTCTTCAAACAGAAGAGGCAACTAAGAAGTCACAGTATCTGAGAACATAAAATAATCTCTAACACATAACATATTGCTATAAGAAACAAAACCCAAAGCAAAGATAAGAGTTTCTTAAAAGATCTGAAAGGACTCTTCTTAGAATGTCATCTAATCAGACTCCCCAAGAAACAGTAAATCAAAGCTAATAAATCTATGTCCTTGCTATAGCATGCTCACTCCTATTTGTTGGTGAAAAAAAAAAAAAGTTTCTTCAGTGCTCTTAGCCAAAAAGCTGAGAAGTGATAGAAAAAATGTTTTTTATTTTCAAATCCTAACTTACCAATAGGTCCATTCCAGGGAATATCTGATAATGAGAGGGCTACAGAAGCTTTAAAAAAGAAAGAAAATAAGAGCTGAAATAAAAATATTTCATTGCTTAAAAAAGAAAATTAATAGTAATAATTTTAATCTTTATTTTTATACTTACCACCATTAATTGCTAGGACATCAGGTTCATTAACACCATCTACCGCTAACAAATTACAAAGGATCTAGCGCAAGGGAAAAAAATGCAAAGCACTTAAAAAAAAATCTACTTGATGTGGGAGGATTATCATTTGGAATAACATTTTGGCCTAAAATATAGGAAAACTATATGATATGGTTCAAAGCAAAAGCTTTGTAGTCAAACCCCTTACTTACAGCATTTAACTACATGCCTGACTACAGAAAAAATTACTTAAATTAAGCCTCAAAAGTTTCCTCATCTTTAAAAGGGAAAAATAATGGTATCTTCCTAAAAAGTTCTTAGGAAAATTATAGGAAATACTGTATATAAATTATTTCTAGTACTGAGCAGTAAATGTTAGTTAGTTATGTTAGTAAATGTTACATAAAACTATTGTTGTCTTCTGTTTGTTAAGCATAGACAAATTACATTGTAATAATATGCTTACGTCATGTACTTAGGAAAATAACTTCTCGAAGCAGTGACATTCTAACAAAGGAATATTTGCAAGGCATATTTATTTTTTCCACACATAAAATAGTTAATTAAAGTATATAAGTGGGTCATTATTACAAAAGAAGGTAATATTCAGAAAGTAACAAAATATAACAAAGTAGAGGTTTAGAGAACCCAATGATAAAAAATAGGTAATAAAGACTACATTGACAGTCCTTGTCTGTTACTAATATGACCTTCGGGGCCCAGTGTGAACTGTCCCCACCCACCTCAATTACTCTAACCTTTTTTCAAATTTACCAATTTCTTTCCTGCCCAAGGATTTTGTGGTTCCTGTTCCATCTTCCTCTACTCCTACACTGGTTAATTCCTACTCATAATTCAGGTATCAGCTCATATTGATACCAAATAAATGTTAGGCTTTAAAAATTAATGTAAACTGCAGCAGCATCACCAAAAAGTCTTATTTTATACTGTTAATAATGTTTGGCCTAGGAAGTATTAAATAGAGATTACATATTTTTTTTTTTTTTTCTTTACTGACCTGGAAACAAATAAACCTAAAACAGAACTTACCTGTGTATCATAAAAGTAGCCAGCTGGAAAGAGAGGTCTAATTGAACGATCTGCCAAAAGAAAAAAAAAAAAAGGGTTAAATCGTTACTAGCAGAAGTTGCTTCACAATTCAAAACTTTTCCCCCATTAAAGACCAAGCTAAAAAGTAATGTAACTAGCCATTTAATAAAACAATAACAGCAAAAACAAAACCCTTGGTCTAATATACTCACAGGGACACAGATAAATATTAATATACACCAGGTCCTAAAGATGAAAAACCAGCAGGACAGGAGCACCCAATTGTAAAACTGGGGAGCAACTTTTCATTCTGGTTTCACAGACATCAGAATTCATTGCTTAATTGTTATTTATTTATTTAAGCAGAGGAAAGAGGCTTAAGACCAACAGCACACCAAAATAAAACCCTTCCTTGGAATTCTGTGTCTGACGAGTGCGTATAAATAAAGTAGAAATTTTGGTTAGAAGAACTATAAACTACAAATGATCCCATGATATTTAAGGATATCAAAGATTTGAAAAATCATAAACGTATTTCAGTAGTTGATGAATACAACGTTTTCAGGAATTACTATGATGAACATACAAATGAAAAATACTTAGGACAGGTTCAACAGAGTAGAGGTGTGGGCCACAGAATTTATATGATTAACAAAGATTCATTCATTTGATCAACAAATATTTGTTGAATGCCTATTTTGTTCCAGGGAGTATGCTAGGTATAGGGGATTCAGTATTAAACAAAAAATTTTTTCTCATGAAGCCCACATTTGAATCAGGGGATACAAAAAGTAAATAATCTTAGGTTGTGTTAATGTAATGAAGAAAATTTAAGAGATATTATAGAACACAGATGGAAGAGAAGAGATACTAAAACAGGTGTATATATATATATATCAGAGACCTTAATATCTTACCTATTACTCGACTTGTTAGAATTTCTTTATCAGAAGATCCAACCTCTCTTCTGAGATAGTTTGTGGGAATCCTACCTGCTGCAGCGGCCTTCTGTCTATAGTCAACCTGAAAGAGCGAAGAAAAAAAAAATGCTGTTCATCTGACTGACTTTTGTAGTAGCAAATTTTCCCCAAGAAATTACTATGGAGATACAGTTGTCCTGAGGTTGCCAACAACATATTCCAGACTAAGAGTGAATATCTTGCTTACTTTTAGTGTTTTGTATCTCTTAGAGAAAGGAGAGGTGACAGAAATAGTAAATTGATTTTTTTAAAAGCCTTCCATTACCCAGTTAGACGACTGTATAGACTCAGTACTTCCCACAGTAGCTTATTCTGGTCAAGTTCAACACTGCCTTTTTTTGTGTGTCAACTCTGTAACTGCATTTCCCTTATCATAAGAAAAGAAGCCATAAAATACTATTTTCACCAAAAATATACTTGTAGACTCATACAAAGGGAAATCTACAAAAGCAATGAATTCACTGCTTACTAAACATCAAAGTACTTGTGTACTTCCACTGTTTCTGTCAACTTGATAAACCTGGATCTTTAAAAAAGTATGATGACCACTGATATAAGAACTGGTTACGAAGCAATCAGTTTAAATCCTTTTAATGACTCAATATCAAACAACTAAGGAAAATCCTTTATTGTGCAAAGTTTACAATTTGTACTCACTAGACAATGGACAAAAATATTACATATTCTATATTTATTCTATATTACAGTTCAGGAAAATCAGCAAATACTTACCACCAAAGGCATGAATTGGGAAGGTGAAGGTTTTGTTTTACTGACTGCTGTGACCATCACTGCAGTGTCACCTGACTTAAACATAAACAACAACACTGGTAAATTCCTTTAAAATTAGATAGTAACATATAAGCAGTTATTCCTATAAGACTGAATCCTCCCTCAGTTAAACCCAAGGAAAGAGAATTGTTATTCTGTGACACTGTGACTATGAAAATAATTATTCACAAGCAGTCCAATCTTAATCACTTCTGCATAATCATGATTTATATTAGAATAGTCACTAAGTTTTTCAAAAGTAACAGAACTAAAAGGGAAAAGGCTCACTGATAGCTTAGTCACATCCAATCATATTTTCTACTTCTTATTAGGAAATTTAGGCTATAAAGAAAAAAATATTACTATTGAAGAAACCAGTAAAATTACTTTCTCTAGAAAAGCATTATAGAATTTATTAACAGAATAAATTAGAACCCCAAGTTTGGAAGAGACCTTAAAGGTCATTTAGTATACTTAGTCCTCCGACTCCCCGGTTGTCTGGAATGATTCTGACACTACAAATGGTCTGAATTAATTTCCAGTACCAGAATTCTAAGAAGTTACATGATGTTATAAAGATATTCAGTACCAGTCTCCATAACTATTTTTAGGATGAAAATTTAACAATTTGGACTTTTTACCTGTACTACAGCAGAGCCATCTGCAAATCTGGCCAGTTTTCCAGAGGATATTTCTAATTTTCTGTTCAAAATAAAAATCCGATACAAAAGGACTTAGGTCATTAGTACAATTCCTAACTTAGAATAAATCAAAGATTCTAAAGAACTAAAGGGGGCTTCCCTGGTGGCTCAGAGGTTAAAGCGTCTGCCTCTGATGCGGGAGACCCGGGTTCGATCCCTGGGTCGGGAAGATCCCCTGGAGAAGGAAATGGCAATCCACTCCAGTATTCTTGCCTGGAGAATCCCATGGGCGGAGAAGCCTAGTAGGTTACAGTCCACGGGGTCGCAAAGAGTCGGACACGACTGAGTGACTTCACCTCACCTCACCTCAAAGGTCCCATAGGTCCCCAACTACCAACAAACAAACAAGGGATAGAGCTCACTATCATTACCAAAGATTCAAGGGGAGGTTAAGATCTCCTTTAGAAAAAAATACAGAAACCGAGGCACAGGAGTAATCTGAAGGGAAGAAGCTCCTTTCTTAAGGTTAATTTCCCATTTATCACATCTTTTGTCTCCTGTCTTACCACTCTTGCCTTGTTGACTAAAGTAGCCTTTTAACACACAAACTTTATCATTTCTCTCCTTAATTCCTTTAAAATCTCCCTCATTGCCTTTAAAATATAAACTCCAAAACTGCCAACAGAAACTTTCATGTTCTACAACAGTGCCAAGATAACTCAGTGGGAGAAAGAAACAGTCTTTTCAACCAATGGTGTTGGGACAACTGGATATCCATATGCAAAAAAGTTAATAAAAGTTGGACCCTTTCCTCATATTATAAATAAAAATTAACTCAAAATGGATTATTGACATAAATGTAAAAATTAAAACTGTAATACTCTAAGAAAAAAACACAGGAGTAAATCTTCATAAACCTGGGTTAGACAACATCTTCCTATAGATGACATCAAAAGCACAGATAAAAAAGAAAAAAAAAAGATAAATCTGACTTTATCAAAATTAAAAACTTTCATGCTACAAAGGACATCATCAACAAAGTGACAGAAAATCTACAGAACAGCAGAAAGTATTTGGAAATCATATACCTGATAAGGGACTTGTATCTAGAATATGTAAAGAACGCTTACAACTCAAAAAGAAACCCAATTTGATAAACTGGTAAAGGATTTCAATCAATGTTTCTTCAAGGAAGATCAACAGTACTGCATGAAAATATGCTCAACATCATTACCTGCTAAGGAAATGCAAATCAAAACCACAATGAGATACTATTCACATCTACTAGGATGGTTATGATGGGTATGTGTTGATGGGCGTGTGGAGAAATTGGCAGTCTCATACACTGCTGACTGAAATGTAAAATGGTGCACCTGCTTTGGGAAATAATCTGGCAATTCCTCAAAAGATAAAACACAGAAGTACCCCAGATGTTTTCAACACAGACTGGATTAATAGTCAAATACCAAATCCTCCCACTTTCTTTGTTCTTTCTGTTGATCTACCCAATGTCTCCTTTAGGGGTCCCAGACCACCTATCAGATAGTTCTGCCTTGGTGACTGACCTAATTTAAACTTTTCTCCCCCTAGGTGGTTACTTTCCATTGTCTCATGATTTCAGCTGGTGTCTAACTGACACGTAATTTTTTCCTGTATTTCATAGTGATTTTACCTCTTATCAATTTACTTGCCAATATTTTAATGTATAAAATACTTCCAAATATACATAAAAGATTGTTAACATATCAATGGCTTCTGGAATTGGAACTGAATGGCTATGGAACTGTATGAGATTTTTGAGCTTTTTAAATATTGAACGATGTGAGTGAATACCTAAATCAAAAAATAATAAAAAGGATAAGATGAGAAAGGAGGTTCTACTGGTGGTCAAAAGAGTAGGACGAGATAGCTTAGAAAGAGAGAAGGGAAAAAAACAATCTATCTGCCACAGGAAGTAGAACTCCAGGGAGAGAGAGAGATGCAAGTATTTTTGGAAACACTTGCAAAATGGTATAGAATGTAACCACCTTCCTCCAAAATTCAGTAGTTCAAAACTCACAGTACCCCATCCCCACTCCAGCAAAAACAAAACAAACACCCACCTTCCCACCTTTGTTGCCAAACTCATACTTCACTTTTCACTCCATCCACAGTGAGTTATTTGTAGCTAGTCAATACACTCTCTCACTTCTCTGCAATTGCACTTGCCATTTTCTCTGCTACTTTCTCCTTGCTAATTCCTTTTTGCATTTCAGGATTCACCTTCAACAGCAAGCTTTACAGTGGGATAAAACCCCTTTGTGCTCCTTCAGCATGCTATTCATACCTTTCCCACAAACTGATTTTCTCAGCACCGAATCTGTGTTCTTCCTCATCAGACTATCTCTAGTTGCCTTGGAACCCAATATAGTAAATGCTCAATAACTTGCTGAAATGAAAATTACTACAAAGTTTATTGTGTGTAGTAAAGACATTTACCACAATAGTATACAACCTTCTAGGACATTGTAAAGAATACACATAACAAGTATCAAGTTGGTGGCACAAAGCAGTCACCCAAAAAAGTTTGTTGCAAACTTATGACAAAGAAAATAATTGACCCAGCAGGTATGATATTTATGAATCTCACTGCTAGAACACATGACACAGGTTTAAAAAGAGGTTACCAAAAAAAAAAAAAAATCCCAGTTGACTAACAAATGAGATTCAAAGTAGACTATTTATGAAAAATTTGGAGGGCAAACCTAACCTTGTTGTTTTGAGTCCCTGCTGCTGCTGCTGCTGCTGCTAAGTCGCTTCAGTCATGTCCTACTCTGTACGACCCCATAGACGGCAGCCCACCAGGCTCCCCCATCCCTGGGATTCTCCAGGCAAGAACACTGGAGTGGGTTGCCATTTCCTTCTCCAATGCATGAAAGTGAAGTCGCTCAGTCATGTCTAACTCTTAGCGACCCCATGGACTGCAGCCTACCAGGCTCCTCCGTCCATGGGATTTTCCAGGCAAGAGTACTGGAGTGGGGTGCCATTGCCTTCTCCTTTGAGTACCTAGTGCCTAACAGTAGATGTCTGTGTAATGAAACGCTCTGGGGCATTTCTTCAGAGAAGAATATATTTTCAGTCCTTGAAGAATGGAAGAGATATCTTTTCCCTAAAAAATAAGAATCAAAGAATGCAAGAGGTGGAAAGACCTTAGAGATCATCTAGTCTCACAGTCAGCAAACTACAGCTCTTTTCTTTTTATAGTCTTTAACCTAACAACTTTTTTTTTCTACATTTTTAGAGGGTATGTAAACGCATATGATTGATTATGTAACTGACACACAGTAGGCAAAACCAAAACACCCAGCTTTATGATTTGGTCTAAAATATTTATTATCTAACCCATTACAGAAAAAGTTTGCTGACACTTGATCTAATAAAAGTCTCCTGGTTCAGGGGAGTGGAAGGAGTGGTGACATGGTGACATAGCTTGTTCAAAGATCATTCTGTATGTCAGGGAGGAAGTGCTGGATTCAAAGCCAGATTTTCTGACTTTTGTATGAACTAGGGTCAACGATTTTAAAAAATACATGTGAAAAGTATATATAAAGTATTATCAGTTTCATTTTTTAAAATGAATCCCATACTCCTTTTATAAAAGTCATTTTAGAAATGAATTCTGGCAAACAGACCCCAAGAGAAATTATCAATCTGAAACACAAACTTAAAATACACCTAGTCTCAGGAGTAGCTTTGACTGACCCTGAGAAAGTTACCTAAGCTTCTCTGAGCCTCTGTTGCTTTAACTATAAAATGAGAGTAATAGTACATTTACTACAGGCTTCCCAAGTGGTTCAGACCATAAAGAATTTGCCTGCAATACAGGAGACCTGGGTCCCATCCCTGGGTTAGGCAGATCCCCTGCAGAAGGGAATGGCAACCCACTCCAGCAATCTTGCCTGGAGAATTCCATGGACAGAGGAGCCTGGTTGGGGTCGCAAAGAGTCGGACAGGACTAAGTGACGAACACTTTCACAGGCTTTAACAGAATATCATATAACCAGCGTCAACAAACTGACTTTGTCCTTCCCTTCCTACCCAGAGTCATACGGGCCAAGCTTCTTAGGCAGTAAACTGGACTGAAGGACGTAAGCATCAATTGTTAACGCGTTATCTTTTTCATTTCATAGCCGAGGAATCACCAAAACTAAAGAGAATGGAAATGAGGTGGGCAAACTCAGTTGGGGAGAAGAAGCTCGGAACAGGGAGGGAGGGAGGAAGAAGCAGCAAAGGGCATGGTACTGATACAGTAAGAGAAGTAGGGAGATGGGGCTGGGGGTGCCAAGAAACAGGTTCCAAACACGGAAAGGGAAACTTGTAACTTAGGTTTAGGGTAAAGAGACTTGGGTTGCAGGATTCGTACTCTAAGAAGTGAATGTACTCGGACCCGCCTTGTGAAAGGACAAACACTGCTGCTGCTGCTGCTGCTAAGTCGCTTCAGTCATGTCCTACTCTGTACGACCCCATAGACGGCAGCCCACCAGGCTCCCCCATCCCTGGGATTCTCCAGGCAAGAACACTGGAGTGGGTTGCCATTTCCTTCTCCAATGCATGAAAGTGAAGTCGCTCAGTCATGTCTAACTCTTAGCGACCCCATGGACTGCAGCCTACCAGGCTCCTCCGTCCATGGGATTTTCCAGGCAAGAGTACTGGAGTGGGGTGCCATTGCCTTCTCCTTTGAGTACCTAGTGCCTAACAGTAGATGTCTGTGTAATGAAATGCGCTGGGGCATTTCTTCAGAGAAGAATATATTTTCAGTCCTTGAAGAATGGAAGAGATATCTTTTCCCTAAAAAATAAGAATCAAAGAATGCAAGAGGTGGAAAGACCTTAGAGATCATCTAGTCTCACAGTCAGCAAACTACAGCTCTTTTCTTTTTATAGTCTTTAACCTAACAACTTTTTTTTTCTACATTTTTAGAGGGTATGTAAACGCATATGATTGATTATGTAACTGACACACAGTAGGCAAAACCAAAACACCCAGCTTTATGATTTGGTCTAAAATATTTATTATCTAACCCATTACAGAAAAAGTTTGCTGACACTTGATCTAATAAAAGTCTCCTGGTTCAGGGGAGTGGAAGGAGTGGTGACATGGTGACATAGCTTGTTCAAAGATCATTCTGTATGTCAGGGAGGAAGTGCTGGATTCAAAGCCAGATTTTCTGACTTTTGTATGAACTAGGGTCAACGATTTTAAAAAATACATGTGAAAAGTATATATAAAGTATTATCAGTTTCATTTTTTAAAATGAATCCCATACTCCTTTTATAAAAGTCATTTTAGAAATGAATTCTGGCAAACAGACCCCAAGAGAAATTATCAATCTGAAACACAAACTTAAAATACACCTAGTCTCAGGAGTAGCTTTGACTGACCCTGAGAAAGTTACCTAAGCTTCTCTGAGCCTCTGTTGCTTTAACTATAAAATGAGAGTAATAGTACATTTACTACAGGCTTCCCAAGTGGTTCAGACCATAAAGAATTTGCCTGCAATACAGGAGACCTGGGTCCCATCCCTGGGTTAGGCAGATCCCCTGCAGAAGGGAATGGCAACCCACTCCAGCAATCTTGCCTGGAGAATTCCATGGACAGAGGAGCCTGGTTGGGGTCGCAAAGAGTCGGACAGGACTAAGTGACGAACACTTTCACAGGCTTTAACAGAATATCATATAACCAGCGTCAACAAACTGACTTTGTCCTTCCCTTCCTACCCAGAGTCATACGGGCCAAGCTTCTTAGGCAGTAAACTGGACTGAAGGACGTAAGCATCAATTGTTAACGCGTTATCTTTTTCATTTCATAGCCGAGGAATCACCAAAACTAAAGAGAATGGAAATGAGGTGGGCAAACTCAGTTGGGGAGAAGAAGCTCGGAACAGGGAGGGAGGGAGGAAGAAGCAGCAAAGGGCATGGTACTGATACAGTAAGAGAAGTAGGGAGATGGGGCTGGGGGTGCCAAGAAACAGGTTCCAAACACGGAAAGGGAAACTTGTAACTTAGGTTTAGGGTAAAGAGACTTGGGTTGCAGGATTCGTACTCTAAGAAGTGAATGTACTCGGACCCGCCTTGTGAAAGGACAAACAACACACACAGTTCCTTACCTGCTGCCTAAATCCACGGCCACGGATCGCGGCCCGATGCCACCCCATAGTGCTCGCACCTGTAACTGGGTGAGTGTCCTATCCCGCCCTGGCAGACGGAGGGTACCATCGCCCAGAGGCCGCAGCCGGAGGCACGAGCAGCAATGCCTGCAGGCCGCCATGACACCTGGCACGCGATCAACCCGGGCCGCGCCCTGATTGGCTTAATCTGCAGATAGTGGGGCGGAGCCTGATGCAGTTTCGTTTCCGCGGTACCGAGGGGAACGCCGGGGAAGCGGATACCTGGCCGCTTTCTACGAAGCGTGGAGAGGGTCAAAACTATCTGAACGCAATTGCGACAACTCATCCTTTATTAGCCAATCAACAACAATTAGTAAGATAATGTGAGTTTTTTGGTTTGTTTTTCATTTTTCTATTGTAGTTTAAAAGAGAATCTAAAATAGCACAAGTATTTAAAAGAGTATTGCAGTAATAGAAGTAATCAGAAAACACATTGTTGTTATCTGGCTTCTGCCAGCTGAGAATTAGGAGAATTTGCGTAGTGGGCCATGGAAAGAGACCTTTCTGTTTTCCATCCTACCTCCTGGCTTTTATTTTATAAATTTCAAGCAACAAATATATTACTACTTTACCAAGGGAGTACCAAGTACCACCATAGGAGCCCAATTTATTTCTAGTAAGTTAATTTCACCTCTGGTTGACCTATGTTACCATTTTATATATCATTATGCTCATTTTGGGTTCATTTCCATTTTAATATTTAGCAATTAATTTCTCTGCCTATTTTTGTCAAGCGTTAATACTTTCTAAACCAACTTGCCACTATTTTTTAAAAGTTTTGGAAAATGAAAAAGTTTTTGGAATTTGATTTGATAAATTTCTAGGGGGTGGATAAATTTCTCCCACCCCTCTTAATCCAGTCTGTTGGAGAAATCTTTATATGGTTCCTGGAAGGAATCAAATGATTATTATTCGGAGGATCATATTTCTGTTTTAAGGTCATAACCCTGTTCTCCAAAGAAATCCGAACAACAAATTGCTCTCAAGAGCAATTCCAATCACTGATTTGGAATTTACATGTCAATAGAAGGGATTACAGATTACTCTGTTTATAGATATTTAATGTTATAGTAGTTTTTGCTTCTTTTCTACCTTTTTCTTTACCTTGTTGCCAGTGTTTTCAAGACCAATCCACTGAAACCTGTCATAAGGACAAATCTATCAGAATCTACCTGCCACAATTCAACAGGATTTTAGTTTTATAAATTAAGAATATTAAATCCCTTTTGGTAATGGACCTAAATACTGTATAATCTTTTTCATTTAGGCCTAATAGTTTAGAGCATAGAATTGAAGTTGCTGCTGCTGCTGCTGCTGCTGCTGCTGCTTTTGCTAAATCGCTTCAGTCGTGTCCAACTCTCTGTGATCCCATAGACGGCAGCCCACCAGGCTCCCCCATCCCTGGGATTCTCCAGGCAAGAATACTGGAGTGGGTTGCCATTTCCTTCTCCAATGCATGAAAGTGAAAAGTGAAAGTGAAGTCGCTCAGTCATATCCAACTCCTAGTGACCCCATGGACTGCAGCCTACCAGGCTCCTCCGTCCATGGGATTTTCCAGGCAAGAGTACTGGAGTGGGGTGCCATTGAAGTTGTTACCAATCCCCAAAGAGTCAGCGACCCCTCAATTGGTCCTTTGCCTGCAGTTGCAAATGCCACTCAAATGAAGCCAAGTTTGGTATAGTACAGCAGAAGTTTTATTTATAGATCAAGGAATGGAGAAAGGAGAACTCATACTTTAAAAACACCTTCTCCCCAAAGGGAGGAAGAATAAAGGAATTTTAAGGAGTGGAGATTGCCAGCAGCTGGGACATATATAGTCATTCACACTTCTTTGCAGAAGGCAGGAAGTATGCCTAGTATGCCTCAGTTCAGTTCAGTTCAGTCGCTCAGTCGTGTCCGACTCTTTGCGATCCCATGAATCGCAGCACGCCAGGCCTCCCTGTTCATCACCATCTCCCGGAGTTCACTCAGACTCACGTCCATCGAGTCCGTGATGCCATCCAGCCATCTCATCCTCTGTCGTCCCCTTCTCCTCCTGCCCCCTATCCCTCCCAGCATCAGAGTCTTTTCCAATGAGTCAACTCTTCGCATGAGGTGGCCAAAGTACTGGAGTTTCAGTTTCAGCATCATTCCTTCCAAAGAAATCCCAGGGCTGATCTCCTTCAGAATGGACTGG
>SJYT01001846.1:0-30728 GCA_006410635.1 Cephalophus harveyi
AGTTGACTCATTGGAAAAGACTCTGATGCTGGGAGGGATTGGGGGCAGGAGGAGAAGGGGACGACAGAGGATAAGATGGCTGGATGGCATCACTGACTCGATGGACATGAGTCTGAGTGACCTCCGGGAGTTGGTGATGGACAGGGAGACCTGGCGTGCTGCAATTCATGGGGTCGCAAAGAGTTGGACACGACTGAGCAACTGAACTGAAAGTGAATGACTAATAATGTTGAGCATATTTTTATGTGCTTATTGGCCATTTCTACATCTTTCTGGTATTTTCTGGTATTTCTTACAAGGGATGCTGGCTTTTATTTTACTTTTCTTATCAAGCCTTTTTCTAGTTTTAGTATCAGGGTAATATTGGCTTCATAAAATGAATTGTCAGGTGTTTCTTTTATGGAAAGTTCATTAAATCCTTGGTATATTAACTATTTTTCTTTCCAGGTGGCACTAGCAGTAAAAAAAAAAAAAAAAAAATGCCTGCCAATGCAAGAGATGTGGGTTTGATCCCTTGGTTGGGAAGATCCCCTGGAGAAGGAAATGGCAACCTACTCTTGTATTCTTGCCTGGGAAATCCCATGCACAGAGGAGCCTGGTGGGCTACAGTCCATGGGGTCACAAAGAATCAGACTCAGGTGAGCGACCAAGCAGAACATGTGGTCTATTCTGGAAAAAGTTTCATGTGCTGTTGAAAAGAATGTATATTTTGCTGTTGTTTGGTACAGTATTCTGTATGTGTCTATCAGGCCTAATGGCTAATGTAAAATTCACAATGTCTACCATCCAATCAAAAATGACCAGACATGCAAAGAAGCAGAGAATATAACTTACGATAAGAAAAAAAATCTATCAAAACCGACCACAAAATAACACAGATTACAGAATTAAAAACCAAGAACATTAAAAGTTAATATGACTGTAGTATTGTGTATGTTCAAGATGATAGAGAGCAAACATCTTGAGCAGAGGCATAAAATACATTTTTTAAAAGATTCAAATCACACTTCATGAGATTTAAAACTACTGTTTGTTGAGATTTTTTCTAATGGATGTGATTAAGGGCAGATTCAACATTACAAAAAAAAAAAAAAAGACTAGCAAACTGTAAGACACAGCAATAGAAACTATTCGAAATGAAACAGGGACAAAAAGACGGATTAAAATAAGAGCAAGTGCTATTTTAATCCATCTTTTTGTCCCTGTTTTATTTTGGATAGTTTTTATTGCTGTGTCTTGAAGTTTACTAATCTTATCTTTTGGGAAGGAAAGCGTAGGAAGAATTGAGAGAGTAGAACTATTATACAGAGTGAAGTAAGTCAGAAAGAAAAACACCAATACAGTATACCAACGCATATATATGGAATTTAGAAAGATGGCAACGATGATACTATATGCAAGAGACAGATGTATAGAACAGTCTTTTGGACTCTGTGGGAGAAGGCGAGGGTGGGATGATCTGAGAGAATAGCATTGAAACATGTATATTATCATATGTGAAACAGATCACCAGTCCAGGTTTGATGCAGGAGACAGGGTGCTCAGGGCCAGTGCACTGGGATGACCCTGAGATATGGGATGAGGAGGGAGGTGGGAGGGAGGGTCAGGATGGGGAACACATGTACACCCATGGCTGATTCATGTCAGTATATGGCAAAACCACTACAATACTGTAAAGTAATTAGCTTCCAATTAAAATAAATAAAATTTTTTTAAAAGAGAGAGTAGCACTGAAACATGTACATTACCATTTATAAAACAGATAGCTAACAGGAAGTCGCTGTACAACAGGGAGCTCAACCTGGGGCTCCGTGCTGACCTAGAGGGGCGGGATGGGAGGTTCAAGAGGGAGGTGACATATGTCTACTTATAGCTGATTCTCATTGGTGTATGGCAGAAGCCAACACAATATTGTAAAGTGATTATCCTCCAATTAAAAATAAATTTTACAAAATGAACAGAGCATTGATGAATTATGGAACAACTTAAAGCACCAAATACACCTGTAATTGTAGTCCCCATAGAGGGAGGGCAGGGGGAAGAGGTGACAGAAAAAATATTTGAAGAAATAATGGCCCCAAATTTCCCAAATATAATAAAAACTTTAAATTCACAGATCAGAACGGCAACAAACCCCTAGCACAAGAAATATGAAAAAGATGAAACCAAGTCATATCATAATTAAATTGCTTAAAATCTGTGATAAAGTAGAAAATTCAAAAGCCAGTAGAGAACAGAGAAACAAATATAAGGGTGTCAAATTTCAGAGACAACGCAAAGTAAAAGACATTGGATCAATATCTTTAAAGCACTAAAAAAAAAACTGTCAACCTAAAATTCTTTATTCAGCAAAGATATCTTTCAAAAATGAAGAAGAAATGGTTGTTTTCAGACATAAAGGAACTGAAAGAATTCATTACCAGCTGACCTACAGAACATGAAATGTTAAAAGAAGTGCCCCAGGCAAAAGGAAAATTAGGCCGCATAAAAGCTTGGAACTATGCGAAGGACTGCAAAGCAGAAGAAATGGCAACTCCATGAGTATTTACCCAAGATTGCTTTTTATTATTTAAATCTCTTTTAAAGATAATTGCTTGAAGCCAAAATAATAATATATTGTGAGGCTTATAACAAATAGGGGGAAAAAAGGTATGATGCTAATATTAATTGAGCAAAGGTCGGCAGGTATACAAATGAAAGTGTTATGAGGTTCTTATACTATTCATGAAGTAATTTAACATAACTTGAAGTAATTTAACATCAGTGACATTGGATCCTTGAAGAGCAAGAGTTTGAACTGGTTGGGTCCACTGTACGTGGATCTTTATTTTGGGGCTGCATCAGGTTTTAGTTGTGGCGTGTGGGCTCTTGGCTGGAGCGCATGGACTCTAGTTGTGGGGTGTGGGCTTAGTTACTCCATGGTATGTGGGATCTTAGTTCCCCAACCAGGCACTGAACGCATCCCCTGCATTGCAAGGAAGATTCTTAACCATTGGACAACCAGGGAAGTCCCCTACATGGATCTTTTTTTTTAATAAGCGTAGTCATCCCTCAGTGTAGGAGGAGGCTGGCTCTAGGACCCAGTCATGGACCATGGGTGTTCATCCCATAGTCAGCTCTCCATATTCAGGGTTCAGTATCCATGGATTCGACCAACTGCAAACCATGTAGTATTTACTGGAAAACTCCCATGTGTTCAGTGGACTGGCACAGTGCAAACTCACATTGTTCAAGAGTCAATTGTACATACAGTACTATACAATCAGCAGTTGATTGGGTCCACAGATGAGTGACCACGGATATGTAGGGCTGACTTGATCTTGGCCATCCTTGAATTTTGGCATCCACAGCAGATCCTAGAACCAATCCCCCATGGATCTGAGAGACAACTATGGATCATACTGAATTTCAAACATACTGGATAAATCCCTTCATGGCACAGATCATGGCTGATGTGGTTCAGAACCTCTGTCCTACACAGTCCATAGTGCCCATAGATCGATCTTCTGAAAGTCAATGGTACCACCCTTTGCTGCTTGAATTGTAAATAAATGACTCCAGGTAGGCTCCTCCAGGAAATCTTTACGTTAAAGTCTTGGGCTTCCTTGGTGGCTCGGTGGTAAAAAAAGTCCGCCTCTCAATGCAGGAGACACAGGTTTGGTCCCTGATTCAGGAAGATCACACATGCCTTGCATGAACTAAGCCCATGCACCACAACTATTGAACCTGTGCTCTAGAGCCTGGGAGCTGAAACTCCTGAGCCCTCCAGCTGCAACTACTGAAGCCCATGTGCCCTAGAGCCTGTGCCTGGCACCCCATGCCACTATTCCTGCCTGGGGAACCCATCCTGAAGAGCCTGAAGGGCTACAGTCCATGGCATTGCAGAGTTGGGCAGGACTGAAGTGACAGCATGCACACACGTGTTTGTTCCTGTTTTATAGAAGTTTCTCATTTAATTTCCATCTCATCCTCTATTAAAGGAACTTGACAGTCTCTGAGTCTGTTGGCATCTTTCCAATAGTTATGACAACGGCATGTACTGAGTCCTGTGCTAAGTCGCTTCAGTCGTGTCCGACTCTGTGTGACCCCAGAAACGGCAGCCCACCAGGCTCCCCCATCCCTGGGATTCTCCAGGCAAGAACACTGGAGTGGGTTGCCATTTCCTTCTCCAATGCATGAAAGTGAAAGTGAAGTTGCTCAGTCGTGTCCGACTCCTAGCGATCCCATGGACTGCAGCCTACCAGGCTCCTGCATCCATGGGATTTTCCAGGCAAGAGTACTGGAGTGGGGTGCCATTGCCTTCTCCAGTACTGAGTCCTAAGAGGGTTCAAGTCAAAAACTCCAGACCCTATTGACTAAATTCATTTGGGAAGACACAGGAAAACTGCAGGTAAAGGGGGGGTTGTGCCCACATGTTCGGTTGACAGCCAAGCCCCTCCTTGGCATAGAAACACAAAGGATTGTAACAGGAAAAGAAAGGACGGCTTCATTAGAAAACGCCTACTTATTCTTATTCCTTTGGTTCCAAAGCAGTTTGGCATGCTGGATGGAAAAGAAGCTACAAATACAAACAACTAAATGACAGTTCCTTGGCTGTTTCTACAGGCTGTAGCCAAACAGAAGAGCCCCAAGGCTTCCCACAGCCTGAACAGAATCCAGCTGAATGGGGAAGCTGAGGATGAGATCGGAGTCAGACACTTAGAAGGAACACACTGGGGATACAATGGTGATACTGGTCCCCAGCCCAAGGCTCCCTTGCAGCCCCCACCACACTGGGTGTCAGCAGCTTCCAGGCAGGCTCAGGGGGACTGCAAGGTTCAGGGTGTTTGTGGGGCTGGGGGCAAGGGATCAACTCACACTGAGCTACTGACCTCGCAGAAGCCAGGAGCACCAGACCGTCAGGACAAGGGGGAAAAAAAGGATGATGTATGAAAAGAGAGGGGAGGACAAGAACCAGGTTTATAAACAAAGACAACAAACCCTGACTTCTCCTTCCTTAGCAAACTTCTCAGGGAACACGCTGTCAGTGTTCCCTGAAAATGATGCTGAGAGGGAAAGGGAGGCAAATTAAACTGTTCAGCAGTGAGTTATCCTTGTTTAATGTGTGTATTACATTCTCCTTTTTACAGGCAGCTATGACCCTAGAGTGATATGATTTCTGCAAACCAGTTACATGGGCTGTATGTATGTTTATGTTTTAATGGTGTCCTATAGTCAAGAAGTTAGAAACTATCTATCTATATCCACAGACACACACAAACACACACACACATGCAAATATATCAGATGATGAGCTCCCTACAAGTAGAAATCTTGTCTCCTTGACAGACTTGTTGCGAAGGGGGAGGGGAGCCAGAGAGAGATGGATTGGGATTAGCAGATTAGTTAGGGGTTAGCAGATGCAAACATATATAGGATGGATAAACAACACAGTCCTTCTGTATACAACAGGGAATTATATTCCATATGTTGTAATAAATGACAATAGAAAAGAATATGAACAAGAATGTGTTTATATGTATAACTGTATCACTTTGCTGTAGAGCCGAAATTAACACAACATGGTAAATCAGCTATATGTCAACAGAATAATTTTTTTATTCTTTCTTGTGGGGTTGTCTTGTGACCCACTAGAATCCAATAGCATCTT
The DNA here is from genome assembly GCA_006410635.1 of Cephalophus harveyi. Lineage (NCBI taxonomy): Eukaryota > Metazoa > Chordata > Mammalia > Artiodactyla > Bovidae > Cephalophus > Cephalophus harveyi. The sequence goes on from SJYT01001846.1 coordinate 5,651, forward strand.
ATCTGCAAATTAGTAGAATATATTTTTAAAATTTTTACTGAAGTAGATTTGATTTACAATGTCGTGTTTTAATAAAAGAAAAAAAATAAGAGAAATCTAGTCTCCTTGGAATGAAGAATTTATGCTTTCTTTTCAAGCTTATGGGGCTCACCTCTGCATTTTTGCAGCATTAAAATGTTCATCTCCCTTTACCAGTATGTTTTCAACATTTGTTATAATTCTGTGCACCACTGTATCCACCCCTCATGAGCTCACAGGCTCCTGAGGGTAGGATTCCTGTACCAAGAACCTCTCAGCGTCAACCCGCCTAGGGCAGAGCCATTGTCATGACTTGCGCACCATACTTGTTTGTTGAACAAATACATATTTGCTTGTGTAACTGGTCAACAGAGAAGATTCAGTAAAGAAGCTTCTGCTTGGATTGGATGGGATCAAGATGTGAAGCTGTCAGCTGAGAGGGTCATTACAGGTCATCCAATCAAACTCCCACCATCACCACCGTGTCTACTTGCAAGTCCTGGGGAGGCTGGGACATCATGCAAGGTCACCTGACCGGATAAGGAGAGTGCAAGGTAATCCACGTTGATCACTGACTTTGCCAAGGTCCAAATAAAAAAGAAGTAAAAAATGTATGAAGCATTTGAGTCAGTTCTAATGAGGTGGATGAACCTAGAGCCTATTATACAGAGTGAAGTAAGTCAAAAAAAGAAAAACAGATATCGTAATGCACATATGTGGAGTCTAGAAAGATGGTTCCGATCAGTCTATTCACAGGGCAGCAATGGAGACGCAGACATAGAGGACAGACCTGTGGACATGGGGAGAGGGGGAAAGGAAAGGGTGGCACACATGGAGAAGGCAGCGCGGAAACATACACCACCATACATAAAACAGAGAGCCAATGGGAACTGGCCGTGTGATGCACAGAACTCAAACCGGGGCTCTGCAGCAACCCAAAGGGGAAGGATGGGGAGGGAGGTCGGAGGGAAGTTCAAAAGGGAGGGGACGCATGTATATCTATGACTGATTCATGTTGATGTGTGGCAGAATCCAACACAATATTGTAAATCAAGTATCCTTCAATTAAAAATAAATAACTTTAATTTTTAAAATATATGAAGGATATGCATATTGTGAACACATATTCACACCTATATATATATGCATATGGCTACCCACTCCAGTATTCTTGCCTGGGAAATCCCATGGAGAGAGGAGCTTGGCGGACTACTGTCCATGGGGCCACAAGGAGTCAGACACGACTGGGTGACTAAACAACAACATATATATAATGGCAAATTCCACTGTTTTCTGATAATAGAAAGGCTTTCCCAGTGGCTCAGTACTGGGTAAATAATCCATCTATGATGCAGGAGACAAGGGTTCAATCCCTAGGTTGAGAAGATCCCCTAGAGAAGAGAATGGCGATTCACTCTAGCATTCTTGCCTGGAGAATTCCATGGACTGAGGAACCTGGCAGGCTACAGTCTATGGGGTCACGAAGAGTCAGACATGACTAAGCACTCACACACGCACACACTGATTACAGAAATGATATGTGGAAATGCATTGAAAAAATTCACAAGATGCAGAAATGTTTAGAAAGAAGAAAATGAAAACCATCAAAAATTCCACCCTCTGGAGCTGGCCATGTTTTACATGACAAATCTCTTCCTACGTTGCTTTACTTGTTGGAGTGCCATGGTGAAAACTAGTCCCACCTTTTTACTTGGCAGAACGTCCAGGAAAAATGGGCCCTCCTTGTCAGACACTGCCTGGATTAAACCAGGCTGCAGATTCTCTGTCACTCTCCCCTTTGAGAGGGTGCTCTGTTCTCCTTCCTCTTAGCAAGAGCACTTTACTCAGGGGCAGAGAAAGCGGTGCCGTGCCAGCTCCTCACAAACGTCCAGCAGCTTCCACTCCTACAACCTGGAGAGTTCTGAATTCGTGTGCAAGAAACAGGCCACCCTGATGGAAAGGACATGAGCAAAGACCATGTGAAAGGCACCCTGGTGGCTCAGTGGTGAAGAATCCACCTGCCAATGTAGGAGACACGGGTTCGATTCCTGGTTGAAGAAGATCCCACATACTTCGGGGCCACTAAGCCCGTGGGCTGCAACTACTGAGTCCACATGCCACAAGTGCGGAGGCCCGTGAGCCCTGAGCCTGTGCTCTGCAACAAGTGAAGTCACCGCAATGGGAAGCCTGTGCATTGCAGCTAGAGAGCAGCCCCTGCTAGCTGCAACTAGAGAAGAGCCCGGGCAGCGGCAAAGACCCAGCACGGCCAAAACTAAAAATAAATGACTTTTTTAAAAGACGTGTGGAGACTCTGAGATGGCGGCACAAGGGATGGGCTCTGCCATCTCAGCCTGCCAAGTGAGTCCACCCTCCAACTGCCCTCACCAAGATGGCAGCCACGGGCAAGGATCTTATGGACCCCTGCCAGCCCAGCGGACATCACACGGAGCAGGAGAGCTGCCCACCTGATCCCAGCCAACTCACAGAATCACAAGAGAAGGTAACATGGTGGTTGTGTCCCTGGATTTCAGGGTAGGGGTGTGGAGAGGGGTGGGCGTGATGACAAAGCAATAGGTAACTGAGACAGCAAGCAATAACCTTCCAACTCCTTTGAGAAGCATCAAACCTAAATCTAAGAACTAAATCTGAAATTAAATTGCAAAACTGAAGACCATGTGCTGATAAAGTGAAAAGAACATGGATCTAAAGAGGGTACAGCCAGGTTTAGAGGGGCTTCCCTGGTGGTTCAGACAGTAAAGAATTTGCCTGCAATGCAGGAGACCTGGGTTTAATTCCTGGGTAGGGAAGATTCCCCTGGAGAATGGAATAGCAACCCACTCCAGTATTCTAGCCCAGAGAATCCCAAGGACAGAGGAGCCTGGTGGGCCACACAGTCCATGGGGTCACAAAGAGTCAGACATGACTGCTCAACTAACACAACTGCAACCAGGTTTAGAACAGATTGAGCTACTTAGGAGCTGTTTAACCTCGAGAATAAGTCGCTCGACCTGCTTGCTCCTCCAACCTCTTATTGGAAAATAGGGTCATTGCTGATGTCAATTTCCGGGGCTTCTGAGAAAGGGCAGATGAAACCATGTAAGGAAAGATGCTTTTTACCCATAAGTAGGGTTATTTTTGCCTCTTTTCTTTGAGCTTAGAAATTTGCTGATCATGAACAGTGACTTCTACAAGAGAGCACTGCTCAGTTCTAATGAGGTGAATGAACCTAGAGCTTATTATACAGAGTGAAGTAAGTCAGAAAGAGAAAAACAAACATTGCTTATTAATGCATATATACGGAATCTATAAGAATAGTGCTGATGAACCTGTCTGCAGGGCGACAATGGAGACGCAGACTAGAGAACAGACTTGTAGACACGGTGAGGGAAGAGGGGGGGACGAAAGGGGAGAGTAGTGTGGAAACATCTACATGACCATATGTGAATAAACAGCCCGTGGGAATTAGCTGCATTACTCAAGGAGCTCAGATTTGGTGCTCTGTGATGATCTAGAGGGGTGGGGTGAGGCAGGAGGGAGTTTCAAGAGGGAGGGGAGGTATGTACACCTATGAAGAATGCCCAAACTACCGCACAATTGCACTCATCTCACATGCTAGTAAAGTAATGCTCAAAATCCTCCAAGCCAGGCTTCAGCAATACGTGAACTGTGAAATTCCTGATGTTCAAGCTGGTTTTAGAAAAGGCAGAGGAACCAGAGATCAAATTGCCAACATCCGCTGGATCATGGAAAAAGCAAGAGAGTTCCAGAAAAGCATCTATTTCTGCTTTATTGACTATGCCAAAGCCTTTGACTGTGTGGATCACAATAAACTGTGGAAAACTCTGAAAGAGATGGGAATACCAGACCACCTGACCTGCCTCTTGAGAAACCTATATGCAGGTCAGGAAGCAACAGTTAGAACTGGACATGGAACAACAGACTGGTTCCAAATAGGAAAAGGAGTACGTCAAGGCTGTATANAAGCCTTTGACTGTGTGGATCACAATAAACTGTGGAAAACTCTGAAAGAGATGGGAATACCAGACCACCTGACCTGCCTCTTGAGAAACGTATATGCAGGTCAGGAAGCAACAGTTAGAACTGGACATGGAACAACAGACTGGTTCCAAATAGGAAAAGCAGTACATCAAGGCTGTATATTGTCACCCTGCTTATTTAACTTATATGCAGAGTACATCATGAGAAATGCTGGGCTGGAAGAAGCACAAGCTGGAATCAAGATTGCTAGGAGAAATATCAATAACCTCAGATATGCAGATGACACCACCCTTATGGCAGAAAGTGAAGAGGAACTAGAAAGCCTCTTGATGAAAGTGAAAGAGGAAAGCGAAAAAGTTGGCTTAAAGCTCCAGATTCAGAAAATGAAAATCATGGCATCTGGTCCCATCACTTCATGGGAAATACATGGGGAAACAGTGTAAACAGTGTCAAACTTTATTTTTTTTGGCTCCAAAAGCACTGCAGATGGTGAAGTTAAAAGACACTTACTCCTTGGAAGGAAAGTTATGACCAACCTAGATAGCATATTCAGAGAAGGCAATGGCACCCGACTCCAGTACTCTTGCCTGGAAAATCCCTTGGACTGAGGAGCCTGGTGGACTGCAATCCATGGGGTCGCTAACAGTTGGACACAACTGAGAGACTTCACTTTCACTTTTCACTTTCATGCATTGAAGAAGGCAATGGCACCCTACTCCAGTACTCTTGCCTGGAGAATCCCAGGGACAGGGGAGCCTGGTGGGCTGCTGTCTATGGGGTTGCACAGAGTCAGACACGACTGAAGCGACTTAGCAGCAGCAGCAGATAGCATATTAGAAAGCAGAGACATTACTTTGCCAACAAAGGCCTGTCTAGTCAAGGCTATGGTTTTTCCAGTGGTCATATATGGATGTGAGAGTTGGACTGGAAAGAAGGCTGAGTGCCAAAGAATTGATGCTTTTGAACTGTGGTGTTGGAGAAGACTCTTGAGAGTCACTTGGACTGCAAGGAGATCCAACCAGTCCATTCTAAAGGAGATCAGTCCTGGTGTTTTTTGGAAGGACTAATGCTAAAGCTGAAACTCCAATGGATGGAGAAGCTCTATACAGTCAACCAAAACAAGACCAGGAGCTGACTGTGGCTCAGATCATGAACTCCTTATTGCCAAATTCAGACTCAAATTGAAGAAAGTAGGGAAAACCACTAGACCATTCAGGTATGACCTAAATCAAATCCCTTATGATTATACAGTGGAAGTGAGAGCAGATGACACCACCCTTATGGCAGAAAGTGAAGAGGAGCTAAAAAGCCTCTTGATGAAAGTGAAAGAGGAGAGTGAAAAAGTTGGCTTAAAGCTCAACATTCAGGAAATGAAGATCATGGCATCTGGTCCCATCACTTCATGGCAAATAGATGGGGAAACAGTGTCACACTTTATTTTTTGGGGGGCTCCAAAATCACTGCAGATGGTAATTGCAGTCATGAAATTAAAAGATGCTTACTCCTTGGAAGAAAAGTTATGACCAACCTAGATAACATATTCAAAAGCAGAGACATTTCTTTGCCAACAAAAGTTCGTTTAGTCAAGGCTATGGTTTTTCCCGTGGTCATGTATGGATGCAAGAATCGGACTGTGAAGAAAGCTGAGTGCCGAAGAATTGATGCTTTTGAACTGTGGTGTTGGAGAAGACTCTTGAGAGTCCCCTGGACAGCAAGGAGATCCAACCAGTCCATTCTAAAGGAAATCAGTCCTGGGTGTTCTTTGGAGGGAATGATGCTAAAGCTGAAACTCCAGTACTTTGGCCACCTTATGCGAAAAGTTGACTCATTGGAAAAGACTCTGATGCTGGGAGGGATTGGGGGCAGGAGGAAAAGGGGACAACAGAGGATGAGATGGCTGGATGGCATCACCAACTCGATGGATGTGAGTCTGAGTGAACTCTGGGGTTGGTGATGGACAGGGAAGCCTGGCGTGCTGCAATTCATGGGGTCGCAAAGAGTCGGACACGACTGAGCGACTGAACTGAACTGAACTGATGATGAGTGATACATCATTTCATGTGCTTTTTGGCCATCTGCATGTCATCTTTGGAAAAATGTGAAATTACTGTTTTTGACTGAAGCCCTAAGGCAAACTGATAGCAACAACCAGAGTCAATTACATGACGGGCCTCCAAGAAGCACATTTGCAAAGGAGCAGTATGATTCTTCATGTAACTTCACCGAAGAGCCTTCAACTTGGTCACTGATATGAAGGAATTCAGAGATTGTAGATTCAGAGGCTTTGAGGGAGAGATTTTTGGGGAAAAAAATAGGCAGTGGGGTGCAGAAAGTAGCTTCTTCCTTGCCTCAGGCTAGTGAGGGAGGAGCTCTGAGGAGACGATAGGGAGAACTCCTTGTGTGCTGCGGAATTTGGACACCAGAGCAGCCTGAGGCTGGAACTGGCCCTGAAAAAAGAACAACTTCTGTGTCTGAGTATCTGACGCTACTTGTGAAATCAAGTTTTCCTTGCTCTGAAAGGGGAGTCAGAGATTAGTGATTCATGTTGATATACGGCAGAAGCCAAGACAATATTATAAAGCAATTATCCACCAATTAAAAATAAATAATTTTTTTTTTTTAAAAGAGAACCCTGTCGTCTCCTCTCTTGGAAAGAGAAGAGGAGGCCAGACCTTGGTTATTGCAAAGTAACATTTTATCCGCATGACATCCAAGAAAGGACTCCAAGGAAGGCCTTCATGTGTTCAGTATTTTAAGCCATTTCTCAAAGTTCTGTAGAAGAGGCCAGAGAGCTCGGTGGGGCCTCTTTCCTATGAGCGCTGACCCTACTCACAAAGGCTGCATCTTAGGGTTCCCTGAGTCCCCACCTACTAAAACCAGCAACTTGGGGAGCTAGGATTGCAGCAAAAGAATTAGTGGAGGCGGGGCTTGGGAACCACAGCAATGAATAAACAACGTAGTCTCTGCACTCTGAACCCAGACCTGCTGCACCAGGAATGCGGCCTCAGAAATCTGCCTTTTATTAAGTTCTCCAAGTGCTTGATCTTCATGCATTCTTAAGACCCATCAGACCTTGCCTGGATCAAACAGGAACATTTAGAAAAAAGCAACGAGAGGGAAAAGGTATCATGATATTCCAGGACCCGAGAGAAGAAGTATTATACCCGCCACTCCAGGAGGTGTTTCCCACAGAGCAATCCACCCACTTGGCTCAAGCTCAGTACTGGCCGGAAGGCAGCTCTGTGGTCCCTGTGCTGTGAAAACAGCCTTCCAGCAGCTCTTTGGCAGTGTTTCTCGGCTCACTGGGGGCTGGATGACAAATCCTGGTCTTGTCCTGACATGTAAAGCCCTGGAGTGAGGGAGGGAGGGAGGGAGGAAGGGAGTGTGCATGTAGATGTGGCTCTGGGGTTACTTCTGTGCGAACACAGGGCCAGCAGAGGAGAGGAACAGCAGAGCTCTCTGTCCGAGGACTAGGGCAGGGAGGCAAGGGTGGCTGGCGGGTCAGACAGGTCAGGATTCAAACCCAACTTCTAATCTCACTCTTGACAACAAATACTGGGTTGGCCAAAAAGTTCTTTTGAGTTATCCATAGGCTTTTGGCAGAAAACCTTGAACTTTCTGGCCAAATCAATACATCTTTGATAGTTCAGAGATAAAAATGAGAAAAAAAAAAGAGGACTATTTTCATAATCCTCAACAAAAGGACTTCTCAGCATGGGGGACTTTCCCGGTGGCACAGTGGATAATAATCTGCCTGCCAAGGCAGGGGACGTGGGTTCAGTCCCTGATCCGGGAGGATCCTGTGTGCTGTGGAACAACTCAGCCCTTGCACCACAACTACCGAGCCTACTTGCTGCAACTACTGAGCCCAAGTACCTAGAGCCTGTGCCCTGCAACAGGAGAAGCCCCCACAATGAGCAGCCCATGCACCGCAACAAAGAGCAGCCCTCACTCGCTGCAACTGGAGAAAACACACACACAGCAACGAAGACCCAGCAGAGTCAAAAATAAATAATAGTTGTTTTAAAAAAATCTCAGAGGCTGTGAAGGAAAATAACTTAAAATGTCTGCTACAGGAAAGTGAAAATCTGTGGACATGAGGGGGAAAAGTAAAGGTTAACAACCAGATGAGAGCTTGGGGGAAAGCGTTTGCAACACAAGACTACCAACAAAGGATTAACACTCAGGCTAAACTACTCCCAAAATTCAAGCAAAGACTGGGCAAAGGATGTGAATAAACAGGCCACAGAAGAAGAAGACAGCCAATAAGCAAGAAAACTATGTTCAGAATTACCAATAATCAAAGAAATATAACTTGGCATAATAGGGAGGTAACATGCTTTGATAGAGACTAAAAGATTCCTAATAACTAAGGAAGCAAAATATATGTAAACAGGCACAGTTGTTTAAAGTGTAAATTGTTGAAATCTTTTTGGAAGGACAAAGTATCAGTATCAAGCAAAATATAAAACTTGCCCTCCACTTATCCCAGCAATTTTATATCTAGGAGTTTATCCCAAACTGGTCTTTGCGCAAATAAACAACTCTATGTGTACAGTACAAGGCTGATGTTTTAAACAGCATCTGTAATCCTGATGAATTTGGACTGAGATTAGGGGACCCGTGTGGAGGAGGTATGGCCCAGATGCTTCCATGAAAGATGACCCCTGACCAGTCGTTGGTGAAGAAGGGGACATATGCACAAAGGTGTCCAACTAGGGGTACTTCACTGGGGATCCAGTGGTTGAGATTCTGCCTCCTGATGCAAGGCACTTGAGTTCCATCGCTTTTCCAGGAACTGGTATGCTACATTCCATGGGGCAACTAAGTCTGTGCATGGCAACTACCGAGCCCACAAGCTACAACTAAGACGCAACACAGCAAAAAATAAATAATTTTTTTTTTTTAAAAAAGGGGGGTCCAACCAACCAAGTGGTTTGGGCTCCAAAATCACTGCTGATGGTGGCTGCAGTTGCAAAATTAAAAGACGCCTGCTCCTTGGAAGAAAAGCTATGACAAACCTAGACATCGTATTAAAAAGCAGAGACATCACTTTGCTGACAAAGATGCATATAGTCAAAGCTATGGTTTTTCCAGTCGTCATAAACAGATGTGAGAGTTGGACCATAAAGAAGGCTGAGCGCCAAATAATTGATGCTTTTAAACTGTGGTGCTGGAGAAGATTCTTGAGAATCCCTTGGATTGCAAGGAGATCAAACCAATTTCTATAGGAAATCAGTCCTGAATATTCATTGGAAAGACTGATGCTGAAGATCCAATACTTTGGCCACATGATGAGAAGAGCTGACTCATTGGAAAAGACCCTGATGCTGGGAAAGATTGAGGGCAAGTGGAGAAGTGGGTGACAGAGGATGAGATGGTTGGATGGCACCACCAACTCAAAGGATACAAGTTTGAGCAAACTCTGGGAGATAGTGAAGGACAGGGAAGCCTGGTTGTGTTGCAGTCCATGGGGTCACAAAGAGTTGTACACAAGTTAGTGAATGAACAACAACTTTTAATATATATGAATATGCATAAATATATATTTCAGTTTGGGAACTCTGAAGTGCTCTAGGTAACACTATTTTTTGAAGTATGATATTAAAAATAGATATTTAAACCAACATTTAAACAGAAAATTTTATTATCATAGTCTTCAAATGTCTGTTTTTTTGTTTTTTTTTCACATAAGATTAGCTTGTATAACCTGATGCTATTTAGCTTTTGATCACTTCCTCTCATTTCTTATCTGTCTGGGAACAGAAGTGTGTCCTTTTTTTTTTTTTTTTTTTTTAAACAATGTGGACCATTTTTAAAGTTTTCGTTGAATTTGTTACAATATTGCTTCTGTTTAATGTTTTTCGTTTTTTGTCCATGACGCATGTGAGATCTTAACTCTCTGACCAGGGATCAAACCCATATCCCCTGCATTGAAGGTGAAGTCTTAAGCACTGGACAACCAGGGAAGCCCCAGAATGTGTGTCTTGATCCCTAAAAGTAATAAAAACTCTCACGGGGCTGGCACAAAATGAGTGATCGGTGCTAGTTTTGCTATTCAGTACTCTTCTGACGTTACATTTCCTTAAACACCCTGGAAGCAGCACCCACCCACCCCGAGTCTGGCTCAGGGGCCATGCCGGGCTTCTGGATCCCAGAAACAGCACGGCTGTGAACACAGGGCTGTCCCCGGGAAGCCAGGAAGGCCCTTTGAGGGAACCTCAGCCTCATCACCCAGCCCGTTGATAAGGAGCCTCAGGAAAGTCATCCGGCTGCCCTATTCATTTTTCAGATGATTAATGAAGACAAATCACTTGGGATTTTCCTTAACTGGACATCACCGCCCATTTCCAAGATGAGAAAATGAAAGCGAGGAGCTGCCGTTGAGTGAAGTCCTGGGCCACTCTCTACAGGACGCCCTGGGATAGCTTTCCATCTTGGGGGAGGTGGGCAGGCATGGTGGAACAGAGCCAGCCAGGGCTGCCGTCTCCCCCATGTCTGCAACTCAGGGGGGTCTGAGCCCTGATGTGGGGCCTTCTGACATCCCAGGTCCCAGCTCTCCAATGATGAATATTACACACATACACACACCACTCATACACACATCACACACACACACCCCACATGCCCACCACACACTCACACTTTGATTTTTTTTTAAGAGCCTTCAATAAAGTTTTAAATTGTTGTCCATTATTGTTGTCAATGACTGGGCTAGCGATTCTTCTAAGGAAAATGTCGAACAGGGCTGGTCTTTGAAGTTACCCTGCCCGGTGGACACATATCTGTATACATACCTGCAATCTGAGAAAGATTCCTATGCGACGGAGACATGTGAAAGGCATCTAACTCCTTGCAGAATTTTACTGAAAGGAGGACATTGTGTTATTTGAAGACGTGATAAAGTACAAAATAAACAGGCTTCATAAGTGGTGCAGTGGTAAAGAACCTGCCTGCCAATGCAGGAGACCTGGGTTTGATCCCTGGGTCAGGAAGATCCCCGGAAGTAGGAACTGGCAACCCATTCCAGCATCCTTGCCTGGGAAATCCCACGTGGAGAGAAGCCTGGCCGGCTACAGTCCGTGGGGTCGCAAAAGGGTCGGAAATGACTACGCATGCGCACGCAAAAGAAACAGGAATTCATCAACCTCCCACCTGGCCCGCAGAGAGCGCTCGGGTATTTGTGGGGTGACGGAAGGACTGTGCTGGTGACCTGACCGTAGTGACTTGCCTTTGTCGGGCGCAGGATTCCTCTCTGGGAATGCGGACAACCACCGCTACTCCACGGTGGGATGAAGGCTGAGGCGAAAGGCTTTATCAGGCAAGGTACACTGTGAATATCAGACGGTAGCGGTGGGGGCGCGTGGGTGCCAAGACTGGCACCCAGCTGGGCCTCTCAGAAACCAGCGGGTGACCTGAGGCGACCGTTCCAAAAAATCACCGCCCCGCTCTTATCTCCCCTGGAACCACATCCTCCCCGGCAATCAGGCTGCCTTATCGGCGTTTCCACACCCAGCCAGCTTGGCACTTTTCAGCCTCCTCTGGAACAAGTGTCCAGGCCCTCCACCCCCTTACTCTCTTTTTAAAGTTCAATCTCTTCTCCAAAGAAGATATACAGATGACTAATAAACACATGAAAAAAAAAAAAAAACCCTCAATATTGCTTGTTATTAGAGAAAGGCAAATCAAAACTACAATGAAGTTATCACCTCATAACGGTCAGAACAGCCATCATTAAAAAAACCTACAAACCATAAATGCTGGAGAGGATGTGGAGAGAAAGGAACCCCCTTGTACCGTTGGTGGGAATGTAAATGGATACAGCCATTATGGAGTTTAGTTCGGAGATTTCCTAAAGTTCAATCGCTCATCGCTCCAAGAAGCCTTCAAACTACCCTCCAGACCTGCCCCTCTCTCCCATCCCCCACTCCCTTAGTCTACCATCCTTGCTCAAAACATCAGGCAGCTCCCCCTGAACACCTCCCTATCAGAGAGGGCAGGTATGGGATGGAATCAAGATGCCAACATAACCATCGCACTGATTTCCAAAAGGTTCCACTTAAAACCCTTGACTGTTAAGTCTGGTCCTTGAGTCAGAATAAAAGGCCTTCTTTTTGGCAATGCCAAAGAATGTTCAAACTGTCACACAAGTGCCCTCATTTCACAGGCTAGGAAAGTAATGCTCAAAATCCTCCGAGCTAAGCTTCAACAGTACATGAACCAAGAACTCCCAGCTGTTCAAGCTTTGTTTAGAAGAGGCAGAGGAACCAGAAATCAAACTGCTGACATCTGTTGGATCATAGAAAAAGCCAGGGAATTCCAGAAAAGCATCTACTTCTGCTTCACTGACTACTCTAAAGCCTTTGACTGTGTGGATCACAATCATCTGTAGAAAATTCCTAAAGAAACAGGAATACCAGACCACCCTACCTGTCTCCTGAGAAACCTGCATGCACATCAAGAACCAACAGTTTGCTGGTTCAACAAAGGACTAGTTCAAAACTGGGAAAGGAGTATGTCAAGGCTGTATATAGTCACCCTGCTTATTTAACTTATATGCAGGGTACATCATGTGAAATGGTGAGCTGACTCAAGCTGGAAACAAGATTGCTGGGAGAAATATCAACAACCTCAGATATGCAGATGACACCACCCCTATGGCAGAAAATGAAGAAGAACTAAAGAGTCTCTTGATCAAAGTGAAAGAGGAGAGTGAAAAAGTTGACTTAAAATTCAACATTCAAAAAACTAAGATCGTGGCATCTGGTCCATCACTTCATGGCAAATAGATGGGGAAACAGTGAAAACAGTGACAGACTTTATTTTGGGCTCCAAAATCACTGCAGATGGTGATTGCAGTCATGAAATTAAAAGACGCTTGCTCCTTGGAAGAAAAGTTATGACCAACCTAGACAGCATATTAAAAAAGCAGAGACATTATTTTGCCAACAAAGGTCCATCTCATCAAGGCTATGGTTTTTCCAGTAGTCATGTATGGATGTGAGAGTTGGACTACAAAGAAAGGTGAGAACTGAAAAATTGTTGTTTTTGAACTGTGGTGTTGGAGAAGACTCCCAGTAGTCCCTTGGACAGCAAGGAGATCCAACCAGTCCATCTTAAAGGAAATCAGTCCTGAATATTCATTGGAAGGACTGATGCTGAAACTGAAACTCCAATACTTTGGCCACCTGATGGGAAGGACTGACTCATTGGAAAAGACCCTGATGCTGGGAAAGATTGAAGGCAAGAGGAGAAGGGGATGACAGACGATGAGATGGTTGGATGGCGTCACTGACTCAATGGACATGAGTTTGAGTAAACTCCCGGAGTTGGTGATGGACAGAGAGGCCTGGCGTGCTGCAATCCATGGGGTGTCAAAGAGTTGGACACGACTGAGTGACTGAACTGAGATGTTTCTCTGGAACTCTCTTGCTTTTTTGATGATCCAATGGATGTTGGCAATTTGATCTCTGGTTCCGCTGCCTTTTCTAAATCCAGCTTGAACATCTGGAAGTTCATGATTCACGTACTGTTGAAATCTGGCTTGGAGAATTTTGAGTATTACTTTGCTAGCGTGTGAGAAGAATACAATTGTGTAGCAGTTTGAAAATTCTTTGGCATTGCCTTTCTTTGGGATTGGAATGAAACCCACCTTTTCCAGTCCTGTGGCTGCTGCTGAGTTTTCCAAATTCGCTGGCATATTGAGTGCAGCACTTTCATAGCATCATCTTTCAGTATTTGAAATAGCTCAACTGGAATTCCATCACCTCCACTAGCTTTGTTTGTAGTGATGCTTCCTAAGGCCCACTTGACTTCGCATTCCAGGATGTCTGGCTCGAGGTGAGTGATCACACTAATTATCTGGGTCAAGAAGATCTTTCTTGTATGGTTCTTCTGTGTATTCTTGCCACCTCTTCTTAATATCTTCTGCTTCTGTTAGGTCCATACCATTTGTGTCCTTTATCGAGCCCATCTTTGCATGAAATGTTCCCTTGTATCTCTAATTTTCTTGAAGAGATCTCTGAAGGTGAAGGTGAAGTCGCTCAGTCGTGTCCGACTCTTTGCGACCCCATGGACTGTAACCTACTAGGGATTCTCTGTCCATGGGATTCTCCAGGCAAGAATACTGGAGTGGATTGCCATTTCCTTCTCCAGGGGATCTTCCCAACCCAGCGATCGAACCTGGGTCTCCCGCATTGGAGGCAGACGCTTTTTAGGAAGCCCCGAAGAGATCTCTAGTCTTTCTCATTCTATTGTTTTCCTCTATTTCTTTGCACTGATAACTGAGAACGATGTTCTTATCTCTCCTTGCTATTCTTTGGAACTCTGTGTTCAAATGGGTACATCTTTCCTTTTCTCCTTTGCCTTTAGCTTCTTTGCTTTTCTCAGCTATTTGTAAGGCCTCCTCTGACAATCATTTTGCCTTTTTGCCTTTCTTTTTCTTGGGGATGGCCTTGATCACTGCCTCCTGTACAATGTCAAGAACCTCCGTCCATAGTTCTTCTTCTTGAAGAATTCCTCAGTCCCAGGCAAACCCAGACAGTTGGTGGCCCTACCTGGTACTAAGCAGCAGCATCCCCAGGATGTCCCGGTTTGATTTAAAGTGAACAAGGGTGGGGATTTGATGCTATTCAGACTGTGCTCCTTCAACCAACAAAGGCGAATACAACTATTTCTGCACTGAAGTCTGATGGGGGAGAACTACTCTTAAAGGAATAATTAAAATACTAAGTGAAGTAAGTCATACAGACAAAGACAGAGAGCATATGATATCACTGTTATGTGGAATCTAATTTTAAAAAATGATATAAATGATCTTGTTTACAGAACAGAAAAAGACCCACAGATTTCAAAAACAAACTTAAGGTTACCAAAGGAGAAACATGGAGGGGAGGATAAATTAGGAGCTTGGGATGGACATGCACACACTACTATATATAATATAGACAATCAATAAGGATCTACTGTATAGCACAGGGAACTCTGCTCAATATTCTGGAATAACCTATAGGGTAAAAGCTTTTGAAAAGATTAATATGTGTATATGTATAAGTGAAACTGAATCACTTTGCTGTCCAGCTCAAAAACTAACACAACATTCTTAGTCAATTGCTGTTGTCGTTCAGTTGCTAGGTCACATCTGACTCTTTATGACCCCATGGACTGCAGCATGCCAGGCCTCCTGACCCTCACTATCTCCTGGAGTTTGCCCAGGTTCATGTCCATTGAACTACATTTAATTATATGCCAACAAAAAAAAATTTTTTAATATAGTATGTTAAGGGGAAAGGTGGGCTTCCCTGGTGGCTCAGATGGTAAAGAATCTGCCTGCAATGCAGGAGACCTGGGTTCAATCCCTGCGTTGGGAAAATTCCCTGGAGAAGGAAATGGCAACCCACTCCAGTATTCTTGCCTGGGAAATCCCATGGACAGAGGAGCAAGATACTGGAGTGAGTCACCATGCCCTCTTCCAGGGAATTTTCTCGACCCAGGGACTAAACCTGCATCTTTTATGTCTCATTCACCAGCAGGCAGGTTCTTTACCCCCAGTGCCAGCTATGTCCTCTACAACATCACAACAAGGCTTTCCTTGGGGTCTGCAGGGGACATCTGCAATAGACTTGACTTTCCAGACACCAAACCTCTTTCCAAGGGTACCCTAATACCTACTTGAGACCAGAAATAATGTTTCAAATCTGGTGATGGAAGTGCCCCTGGGCAAGACAGCCTCTCACCAACCTACAGTTGCCTCACCTGCTATGTGGTCGGCCCTAAATTACTCCACGCACACACTCTGCTCCGTAGACCTGGCTGATGCCTTTTGGTGGTAGTTTTCACTCACTCCATCGTGTCCAACCCTTTGCGCCCCCATGGACCATAGCCCACCAGGCTTTTCTGTCCATGGGATTTCCCAGGCAAGAATACTGGAGTGGGTAGATGGGAGGGGGGCTGGGGGGAGAATGGATACATGTGTATGTACGGCTGAGTCCCTTTGCTGTCCACCTGAAACTATCACAACATTGTTAATCGACTAGTCCCCAATACAAAATGCTTTGGTGTTAAAAAAAAAGAAAGAAAAGAAATACAAATAAAATTAAAAACAAAGAATACTCGAGTGGGTTGCCATTTCCTCCTCCAGGGGATCTTCCTGCCCCAAGGATTGAAGCTGCTTCTCTTGCGTCTTCTGCATTGGCAGGCGGATTCTTTACCACTGAGCCACCTAGAAAGCCCATGCCTCTTAAGAAATCCAATTAAAAGTCCCCCCTAGTGACAGGCAATAGGCGCTCCAAGAAACCAGAGAGCTGTAGGCTACTGGACCACATGATTCTTGCTTCAGGGTTTGTATAAATAAAACCTGGCAGGCTGAAGATTTATGTAACCAGATCCTCCCAGCTTGGAGTTTCCTGGAAGCGGGTTCAGAGTTCAGCGGCTGCAAAGCTATTTCTCCATCACAACAAGCAAGCCTTCTTCTCAGGGACGTGAAGAACTGATTAAAAAAAAAAAAATTCTGGGACGTGGCTCATGAATGATTTCAGGAATGTATTCACAGGCAAATTAAGCTCTGAGATGAGCTCATTGGTTTTGTCTGGGGAATGGACATGCACCCCGTGCATGTGGAAGATGATTCTTGAAGACGGGGTATCCCTGGAATGAAGTTGCTGCTCGTTCCGCTGTTCTCCTGAGCCCTGGATGCAGGGCTGCCCGAGTGTGTCAGCCGGGGTCGAGGTGTGCAGTTGACTCAGAGTTTCCCCAGGCTTCTCAGAAAGACGTGGCTCGTCCCAATCTGACTCAGCATTCTCCGCTGCTGAACAGCACTCCCTGCGTGCTCCTGACCCCCCCGGTCCTCAGACACCCTCCTCCCCAGCTGGCAGAGAGGCCCCATACCCCGGGAGCCTGTCCACAGCTTGTCTGACTCCAGGCTGGGCCAGATTCTTGCCAGGAGGGAGGGCAGGTACCCGACCCTGGAGGCCTAGCCCTGCCCCTGAGATGTTTCTGCCTCCTTCCATCTTTCCCTGTGATCAAATAAGCAGCTGGAAACAACCAGGACACACTCAGACCTACAAAGATGACGTTATCTACGGCAATGATCAGGACAGCCCCAGGCCTGGGAATTAATTAATTTTCTAAATTGAGAATTGAAAGAAAGGGAAACTTCAGACTTTCTGTACCAGCAGTTCTATCTGTTGAAAAATAATTGCTGAGCTTATTCTGTCAAGAAGAGAAGAGGAAATAATATTTCGTAGGGAATTGAGGCTTATTTACTTAGCACACAATCTTTTTTTATTTTAAAAGTAATTACTGGCTTCCTGGACCGAACAGTTTGTGTGAAGCCAGAGATTCTCAGGGCAGCAGGCATGATGGGAGTCAGGAGGCAGCAAGTAACCAGATCTCAGACCCAGGCGGGAGCTGCCACTTCCTGAGGACCTTGTGCAAATGATTTAACCTCTCTGAGCCCCAAAATCTGCATGTGTACAAGAGGCAAATAATGATGGGACCTAAGGTTCCAGGGGTGCCGTGGGGTCCGCCTGCTCCCAGGTCTATGAGCAGGCGGTCCTCCTGTGGGCAGTCAGAGGTCAAGGTGATAGTGGTATATCATCACACAAACAAACAGGTACAGGTTCTGGGCCTAATGAAGGATGAAGGAAAAAACAGAAGGGGCTTCAGGGGGTGGGGCCAGGAACAGGGAGAGGCCATAAGGGACCCAGGATCCAAAACTGAAGATGGCTCGTATATTGCAGGCACTCACAAGGCCCTGACCACCAATGCCTCCCCAAAGTGTGCCCCCAGGCTGCCTGGGGCCAGGTGCCGGGCAGGGGTGGTCCAGGTGGAAGGGGTGGTCCAGGCAGGTTTTGAGCCAGTAAAGGCTTAATAAATGCTAGCTGCTCTTAAGAGAAACAGAAAGAGGAAGCAGAAAAACCCTAAAGTGAAAATATAAATTCCCAAAAGTTTCAACAGAATGGGGTCATTTCACGTTGGAGCAAAGAGCTGGACACACCTTGAAGCACTGGTTTCCAGCTCTAACTGCATCTGGGAAAGGCCAGAGGGTGAGGGCACAAAATGGGGCAGACATAGACAAAAACAAATCAAGACAACAGTATTAATGCTAACGCAGGAGCAACTCCAGAGATTTTGATTCACTTGACCTTGCAGGGGGCCCCAGCATCATGCTTTGAAGGCTCCTGCCAACCCATCTGAGAGTCCTTTGGACAGCAGGGAGATCAAACCAGTCAGTCCTAAAGGAAATCAACCCTAAATATTCATTGGAAGGACTGATGCTAAAGCTGAAGCTCCAATATTTGGCCACCTGATGCAAAAAGCCAACTAATTGGAAAAGACCCTGATGCTAGCAAGAACTGAGGGCAGGAGGAGAAGGGAGCAACAGAGGATGAGATGGTTGGATGGCATCACTGACTCAACGGACATGAGTTTGAGCAAACTCTGGGAGATAGTGAAGGACAGGGAAGCCTGCTGCAATCTATGGGGTCACGAAGAGTCAGACATGACTTAACAACTGAATAACAACCCAACCCACTGCTGGAAAAATTCCATAGACAGAGGAGCCTGGAGGGCTACAGTCCATGGAGTCGCAAAGATTTCTATACAATTGATGAAAGTGAAAGAGGAGAGCGAAAAGTTGGCTTGAAGCTCAACATTCAGAAAACGAAGATCATGGCATCTGGTCCCATCACTTCATGGGAAATAGATGGGGAAACAGTGGAAACAGTGTCAGACTTTATTTTTTGGGGCTCCAAAATCACTGCAGATGGTGACTGCAGCCATGAAATTAGAAGATGACTCAATTCTCCACAACACACTCAACTCTACAGGATCAGTAATACCATCCTCATTTCACAGATGAAGCAGTAGAAACTTCAAGGCATTAAGTCAATTTCTCAAATTCTCACAGCTGCCCACCATCTTGCTGTTGTTCGGTCGCTCAGTCGTATCTGACTCATTGTGACCCCACGGACTGCAGCACACCAGGCTTCCCTGTCCTTCACTATCTCCTGCGCAGTCACTTGAATGGGTTTACTACGCTATCAGGGAGAGGTGTGGACAATGAGTTCTGCTTTAGAACACCAGGCGTGGTGTCATTTATAAAGATTAGCGTGCAAGATGGTTACAAGTTTCCAAAGCTGGGAGTTCAGAGAAGGGAGCTCTGATTCCTGGAAAATCCACTTCACAGCACATTCCTGAACGATGCTCGGATAAGTGAGATGTGTCTGCCCCACAAAGGATGAGTCAAGGGTGGACCAGGGGGAAGCAGGGAGCTTGTGAGCTCTGACACACCAGAAACTGAACTGGGCAGCCTTAAGCACAGTGATCTCCTCCCTGGACCACAAGGTGAAGTTTAAGAGGAAACCTGAGTTTCCGGGGGGAATAAGTCAAGTCACAAAGGAAAATCAGTGAGGCCTCACTAAATCAGTGAGGCCAGACAGGGATGAAAATGACAGAAAGAGAAATTACTGGCCACAGTCTCCCAATGTGGGACCATGATAATTAAAAACTAGTATTGGCAGCCACCCCAGAGCAAACACATGAGGAGGGGTGGGACACACAGCTGCCCAGCAGTGGAGGTGAGGGCGGTCCCTGGAGAAGCCGAAGTGGGGGCCACACACCGTCAGTGTGGCCAGGGACCAATTTCTATTTTTTCCACTCTGTTCTCCTGCCAAACTGTCACTGCAAAATTCCCACTAGGCCACTTGAGGGCTGTGTGACCTTAGGCAAATTGCTTAACCTTCCTGAACCTCCACAAATGGTAGCTACTACTACTCTTTACTGTGATTCAAAGTGGCTGCGTCTTTATAGGATTATGTAATGTACTGCCTGTTATCATATAGCATCAGGGTGGGCAAACTTTTCCTGTAAAATTACAGATAGTAAATATTTCAGATGTTGTGGGTCAAGAAAGTGAGAGTGAAAGTCACTCAGTCGTGTCCAACTCTTTGCAACACCATGAACTATACAGTCCATGGAATTCTCCAGGCCAGAATACTGGAGTGGGTAGCCTTTCCCTTCTCCAGGGGATCTTCCCAACCCAGGTCTCCCGCATTGTGGGCAGATTCTTTACCAGCTGAGCCACAAGGGCAGCCCAAGAATACTGGAGTGGGTAGGCTATCCCTTCTCCAGTGGATCTTCCTGACCCAGGAATCGAGCCAGGATCTCCTGCATTGCAGGTAGATTCTTTACCAACTGAGCTATCAGGAAAACCCGGCTGGACCCTCTGGGTTGAGAAGCAAATATAAATTTGCCCTTGGTAGCGGGCACCCTATGGGTTCAACTGCATTGGCTAAAGACCACCTCAAGAAGAACAGCCTGCTTGGGGGAGGGGGCCTGGAGGGCCAGATCAGATGGATGGGGGTAGTTGATGGGGACTCAGCCCCTGCCATCAATTTCTCTTTGCCAATGACACCCAGACCTGTTCCTCCTGGAGGACCAGTTGGTTCCCCCTGGAAAACTAACCAGAAGCAAAGTCAGTTTCCTCCAATGCCTCTCCAACTCCCAGACTGGGAGTCCAGAGCTCAGGGTCCAGCAGGTATGGGGAGCAGAGTGGGAAGCAGGGGTGGAGGGGACACCCCAGCTTGGGCTCACATTCCTCAATTTGTGCCCTGGGCACCTAACCATGCAGAAACAGGAGACAGGCTGCACTTTGTCTGTGGTTTGCTGACCCCTGATATAACAGGAGAAGCCCATGTTTAACCTCAGTGGGAGGAATGGGGAATGACCAGTGAGCACCCCCACCAGCCTTCTCCAACCTACTGATGAAAGAAATTCTCACGGATCAAGATATGGTGAAGTCGCTCTGGCTTCTACATGAGTGAACCAGATGCTGACTAAAACAGTCTGTTTCTGGCCAGTCAATCCTACAATGTGCCCTTGCAGGCGGCCCAGGTTTGATTCCTGGTCAGGGAACCAGATCTCACATGCAGCCACTGAGAGTCCGCATGACCCAACTAAAGACCCTGGCACAGCTAAATAAATAATATTTTTAAAAAACCCTACTTCGTGCCTCTGCTTTAATTATTACAGAAAAGGGTGCATCAGCCAGAAGTAAAGAAAATCCATGTTAAAAATAAAGATTAAATACCTCCCTTCCTGGGACACGAATGCTAGTTACTCCTTCCATGGTAACACTCGCTTCCCAGGTGCGAAGGCCACACTGACTGCTGTGCTCATGCCGGTCTGTCTTTTTGAAACCTTGAAGGAATGAATCCCTGACATATTTCATGTTTTCTGTTCTGATAAAACATAAAACTGTACTGATGGGAGGGGAGTTGGAGGGAGGATGGATACATGTATATGTATGCCTAAGTCGCTCTGCTGTCCTCCTGAAACCATCACAACATTGTTAGTTGGCTATACCCAAGTACAAGATAAAAAGTGGAAAGAAAAAAAAACTGTACTGAAAACCCTGCTTCTCCAGAAAAGTTCCCCAGAGTTATCTGAGAGGTTGTCTACCAGGCTGTAGTCCTCGGTTTGGCTCAAATCAAATCCTTTTCTATTATTATATAGGTTGTTACAGAGGAAGCTTAGGTGGTTTGCCCAAGGGCAGTCAAAGCTATGGTTTTTCCAGTAGTCATGTATGGATGTGAGAGTTGGACCATAAAGAAGGCTGAGCACCAAAGAATTGATGCTTCTGAACTATGGTGCTGGAGAAGACTCTTGAGAGTCCCTTGGACTGCAAGGAGATCAAACCAGTCCATCCTAAAGGAAATCAACTCAATATTCATTGGAAGGACCGATGCTGAAGCTGAAGCTCCAATACTTTGGCCACCTGATGCAAAGAGCCAACTCATTGGGAAAAATTCTGGTGCTGGTAAAGACTGAGGACAGGAGGAGAAGCGGGCAACAGAGGATGAGATGGTTGGATGGCATCACTGACTCAACGGACATGAGTTTGAGCAAACTTTGGGAGATAGTGAAGGACAGGGAAGCCTGGTGTATGCAGACCATGGTGTTGCAAAGAGTTGGACACTACTGAGCAACTGAACAACAACTGATTATTTTCATCGACACTAACAATGGGCTGTAAAAACACTTCATTGGGTCACTATCAGCATTTTTTTTAAGAAATGAAACAAAGAGAATGAAATAAATTCGGGCTTGCAACTGTGTTCATATATGCATGAACATGTGCTCTGGGTACAACGTCAAATGTCTCTAAGAGTACTTTTTGGCTTCTGCAAACCTCAAAAGAGGTTTTCTCATCTAATCAACAAGGACTCATGGAACATTCACCATGAAGATTTAACACTAAGTTCTTTGAGGGAAAAGCTCAAATCATAACTCTCTGTTTACCCAAGACCTACCATCTTATGGAGGAAATGGAAGGAAAAGGGAATCCGCTGGCCTATGGCCAATGGATATTCCTGGGAGGACCCTTGGGCGGGGGTGGGGTCTTTGCTAGCACACCTCCACCTCCTGAGTGTCACACACCTACACAACCAGAACATCTTATAGGGCCTCCAACCCAGTGGTTTCTCGGACTGGGCTCTGAGGAACCCTAGGGTTCCTTAATGTGCAGAGGGTGTGACCAGGGGCTTGCCTGGGGCAGGGACAGATGCTTGCCTTCTCTCCCTGACTTCAGCCAGTATAACTTTGCATTTTCTTTTCTATTATTCAAGACAATTGAACGGCTCCAATTCTAAGGCAGCAAACAACACAAAGACATGAAGGCCATCTATGTCATCTGACTCATGTTATAGCTGGGAACACCTGAATTTCCCATGGAAAAGGTGGCAGCTTAGAAGGAAGCCTGGCCTCCAGACCTCGGTCCCCACGCTGCTCAGTGGTCCTTATACCCCACTGGCACACAGCCTAAGGAGAGGCCCAGCCTGTTCGGCAGTGACTCCCAGCAGCCACATCATAGTACAACCAGACGATGCTGTAACATCGAGCTCAGAGTCAAGGAAAAGCCAATAAGACACACATGGCTTCAAGCATTCATTGAGGGGCGTTACTGTTCGTCTTCCACTATCACTTATCACAGTTCTGGCACAGACTGGCTCTGGGGTCATGGACAAGTCAGTTCACATCTCCAGACTTTGGTTCTTAAGTCTTCTCTCTGTTCTAAGTCCTGACTTTAGAGAAAGGGGGTTCTCAGGGAAATCCCCCAGGTGACCATGATGGCTGATCCCCTTTATCTGCAAGGGTCACATTCCAGGACCCCCAGGGGATGCCTGAAATTTGGGGATTTCCTAAAGGCAAATACCTATAATACACTTTAATTTATGAATCAGATATAGTAAGAGGTTTACGGTGAGTGTTAGCTACTCAGTGGTGTCTGACTCTTTGTGACCCCATGGACTGTAGCCCACCAGGCTCCTCTACCCATGGAATTCTCCAGGCAAGAATCCTGGAGTGGATTGCTATTCCCTTCTCCACTGGATCTTCCTGACCCAGAGACTGAATCCGGGTCTCCTGCACTGTGGTCAGATTCTTTACCATGAGCCACCAGGGAAGCCAAGAACTAATAATAAGATAGAACAATTGGAACAATCTCTTATGATAAAAGTTGTGTGAATGTGGTCTCTCAAAATATCATACTGTATAAACGTAATGCTTTTTCCTTCTTAACTAAGCACTTCTCATGCACTGTGGCTGTAACTTTTGGAGTTTGAGGTGTAACAGCAAAACCAACAAAAATTTCTTTTTGCTTTTTCATAAATTCACAGATAGAAGATTCATTCTTCTTCGGTCTTAGCAACCTCAGCGTGTAACTTTTTTCTGTCCTTACTAAGTGACGAACGTTCACGTTTTCACTCAAGGAAGCACTTTACGGCACTGCTTTGCCGTATGTGAATCGCCAGCACCACTCCTCCGCATGTCGGGGCTGCTGTTAAGTAAAATGAGGGTCACTGAACACATGCATCAAGGTAGCATGACAGGTGACCTGATAACCCAGTGGCTACGAAGTGACTGAGAGCCGGGACACGCTGAACAAAGGGATGACTCACGTCCTGGCGGCACGAGATTTCATCACGCTCATCAGAATGGTGAGTGATTTACAACTGATGAATTATTTCTGGAATTCTCCATGTAATATTTTCAGACCATGGTTGACCCTGGGGTAATTGAAACCATGGAAAGTAGAGCCTTGAACAAGGGGGAGGACTGTATTAACGACACTGCTAGGACTGTCTCTTATACACATCTGGAGCAGAGTGGGAAGCAGGGGTGGAGGGGACACCCCAGCTTGGGCTCACATTCCTCAATTTGTGCCCTGGGCACCTAACCATGCAGAAACAGGAGACAGGCTGCACTTTGTCTGTGGTTTGCTGACCCCTGATATAACAGGAGAAGCCCATGTTTAACCTCAGTGGGAGGAATGGGGAATGACCAGTGAGCATCCCCACCAGCCTTCTCCAACCTACTGATGAAAGAAATTCTCACGGATCAAGATATGGTGAAGTCGCTCTGGCTTCTACATGAGTGAACCAGATGCTGACTAAAACAGTCTGTTTCTGGCCAGTCAATCCTACAATGTGCCCTTGCAGGCGGCCCAGGTTTGATTCCTGGTCAGGGAACCAGATCTCACATGCAGCCACTGAGAGTCCGCATGACCCAACTAAAGACCCTGGCACAGCTAAATAAATAATATTTTTAAAAAACCCTACTTCGTGCCTCTGCTTTAATTATTACAGAAAAGGGTGCATCAGCCAGAAGTAAAGAAAATCCATGTTAAAAATAAAGATTAAATACCTCCCTTCCTGGGACACGAATGCTAGTTACTCCTTCCATGGTAACACTCGCTTCCCAGGTGCGAAGGCCACACTGACTGCTGTGCTCATGCCGGTCTGTCTTTTTGAAACCTTGAAGGAATGAATCCCTGACATATTTCATGTTTTCTGTTCTGATAAAACATAAAACTGTACTGATGGGAGGGGAGTTGGAGGGAGGATGGATACATGTATATGTATGCCTAAGTCGCTCTGCTGTCCTCCTGAAACCATCACAACATTGTTAGTTGGCTATACCCAAGTACAAGATAAAAAGTGGAAAGAAAAAAAAACTGTACTGAAAACCCTGCTTCTCCAGAAAAGTTCCCCAGAGTTATCTG
>SJYT01001846.1:30827-70492 GCA_006410635.1 Cephalophus harveyi
GGAGCCTTTCTGAGAGGCCCTGGAGCGGGAGCCCGTGACTCAGACCCCTCCGCTGCAAGCTCAGCCCAGCCCGGCAGAGAACTCAGGGACACTGCACACTGGGGGACTGAGAATATTGATTTCATCATCCTATTTCTCTTGTGTAGTTGAGGAGACCCAGAGATGCAACATGATTGTCCAAGGGATGTAGAATTGTGCCGCAGAAGAGAGAGACAGGGAGGGGGAGGGGGGAAGGGGAAGGACTTGGGGTTTGAGGCTGAGAAATGTCCTTTATTATTTGTTGACTGCCCTCTGTGAAGGGATGTGACATACTTTATGAATCCTCATGCTGCTGCTGCTGCTGCTAAGTCGCTTCAGTCGTGTCCGACTCTGTGCGACCCCACAGATGGCAGCCCACTGGGCTCCGCCATCCCTGGGATCCTCCAGGCAAGAACACTGGAGTGGGTTGCCATTTCCTTCTCCAATGCATGAAAGTGAAAAGTCAAAGTGAAGTCACTCAGTCGTGTCTCACTCAGCGACCCCATGGACTGCAGCCTACCAGGCTCCTCCGTCCATGGGATTTTCCAGGCAAGAGTACTGGAGTGGGGTGCCATTGCCTTCTCCGAATCCTCATGAGAACCATGCAATATAGATATGATAAACCCACTTTACAAAAGAGAAAAGGGAGACCCAGAGAGTACAGAAATGAGTCTAGTCACACAGCTCGGGGGTTGAACTCTCATCTCCTGCATCGGCAGGTGGTGTCTCTACCATTGCACCACCTGGGAAGCCCTATCAAGTAACAGGTCTGGTCTTCCAACTGGTTTGTCTGATTTCCAAACCTTTGCTCTTCCCACTTGCTCATGACGCCTCAGGGCCAAGCTCAGCACACCCAGAATATCCCCCACTTGGTGTCACACAGGCCAGGCCAGCAGAGAAGCTGCCCCTCATCACCACGTGGAGTGAAACCCGCCAAAAGGAGAGCCAAGCTCCAACCCAGCTGGAGCATCACTGCCTCCCCAGACTGACTGCCTGGAGCACTTCCCACCTGCTTCTCTGAACTGACTGCCTGGAGCACCTCCCTTCTGCCTCCCCAGCATCTTGTCTCAGATGCACCCATGAGAAAACCGTGAAGACAAGGCTACAATTCAGTCCCTAACTCTGACCCTAATTAGTTTAAAGGTACATGTTGCCCTTTATATCTTTACACACTCTTTGCCACTTTTGATAGTTTCCTACAGAACTCAAACATATTATGAATACGGTTACTTATAAACAGCTTCCCGGGTGGTGCAGTGGTGAGGAATTTGCCTGTAATACAGGAGATACAGAAGACAAGGGTTTGACCCCTGAATCAGAAAGATCTCCTGGAGGAGGAAACAGCAGCCCACTCCAGTATTCTTGTCTGGACAATCCCATGAACTGGCGGGCTCCAGTCCATGGGGTCACAAAGAGTCAGACACGACTGAGCATGCACGCATGCACCACCATAAGTGGGAAAAGGACAGGTTTGGAAACAACTTTCTTTTCCCTCTTGACCTTTGGTCCTTCCTTGGCAAAAACAGGATAACCACGGGGACATCCACACAGGGTCAGGGTGAGGAGCAGATGTAGGGATGTGTCTGGATCTTGTAAGTCCCTATACCACAGTGAGCCGGCTTTATGCCTACAGGCAGCCCACCGTGCAGCCTCCTCTCTGACGTCTCCTGCATTAGCAGGCAGGTTCTTTACCTCTAGCACCACCTGGTTTATGCCCTAGCAATTCCATTCCTAGGCATATACACAAGAGAACTGAATACACAGGTCCATACAAACCTTGTGCGAGAATGTTCACAGCAGCATCATTCGTAACAACCCAAGGGCAGGAACAACTCACTGTCCATTGATGAAAGAATTACAAAGCATGGGATATCCACACAAGAGTGTTATTTGGTAGAAGAAAAAAAAAAAATGAAGTACTGATCCATGTCCCTTGTGCATGAACCTGGAAACATTCTGCTAAGTGAAAGAAATCATTTGCAAAACACATACTTTATGATTCCACTTATATGAAATGAATAAAATAGTTGGATCATAAACAAGGAACCCACTCCAGTGTTCTTGCCTGGAGAATCCCATGGACGGGGAAGCCTGGTGGGCTGCCGTCTATGGGGTCACACAGAGTCGGACACGACTGAAGTGACTTAGCAGCAGTACCATAAACAAGGCTGAGCACCGAAGAATTGATACTTTCAAACTGTGGTGCTGGAGAAGACTCTTGAGAGTCCCTTGGACTGCAAGGAGACCAAACCAGCCAATCCTAAAGGAAATCAACCCTGAATATTCATTGGAAGGACTGAAGCTGAAGCTCCAATACTATGATCACCTGATGCGAAGAGCCAACTCATTGGAAGAGACCCTGATGCTGAGAAAGATTGAAGGCAAAAGGAGAAGGGGACAGCAGAAGATAAGATGGTTGGATGGCATCATCACCCCATTGGACTTGAATCTGAGCAAACTCCAGGAGAAAGAGAAGGACAGGAAAGCCTGGCGGGTTGCCCAGAGCTGGGGATAATGGGAAAAGGGAATGACTGCTCATGGCTACAGATTTGTTTTTACTTTGTGGTGATAAAAAAAAAATTCAAGTGCATTATATGATGATTGTACAATGTGGTGACTGCACAGAAAAATCACCAAATTATAGACCCTGAATGCGTCTGTAATGCAATAAACTGTATGACACGCAATAAAGCTGTTTTAAAAATGAAAATAAAAATCCAACGAGAGAGAAACACCTGGGGTTGGGGGAGAGGGTCAAAAAAGAAGAGTCTCCATTTTTGGTGTGTGGGAAAACATCCCAGACTGAACTCTGGGAACTCTGATGTGTGGCTTTGGCCGTTTCCTAGGGATCCTCGTGTGTGGGAAGAAATGAGGAAGCTTCCTCCATCAAGAAGCCAAGGACCTCCCACTCCACGGGTCCTCGGGCCACCTGCTCAAAGGCATGCATCCTTGTGTGCACAGACATGCCCAGAGACCCACCTCCCACTGACCTTCCCGGAGCTGCTCTGTGACCCCAGGGGAGGGGAGGCCTGGAAAGGGAAACTGATCAGGTGCATCTGAGAAGAGGCCAAAGGACATTTGATAACAAGGGGAACAACTATTTGTTCTGCTGTAGCCACGCATTCTGGGAAACAAACGCACTCAGAGGACAATGCAGATAGTGGAGTGCAGTTTATTACACTGAGGGGCCAGAGGCAGAGTCTCCTCTTAGCCAAGGGCCCCGACCAGTTTTTGAGAAAACCATATATACCCTAAGTGTACCTGCCCAAACCCACCTCCCCAAATTCTCTGAAACTAGTCTGAACAAAGATACAATCAAAGGTAACCGGTGATTCATATGCCTTAAGCCTGGGTAGTTAACAGTGGGCAATTATCAATAGGCCTGTGGTCATACCCCAATAAGCATAATAGAATTTATGATTCTATTCGGTTACACAGATAATTATAGTCTTTTAGGCGACAGGAGAGTCTAGGTACAAGCCCTGGGGCTCTTCCTCCTGGGGGACTGGTTTTCCAGTTGGTAGAACCTGGAAACATTCTGCTAAGTGAAAGAAATCATTTGCAAAACACATACTTTATGATTCCACTTATATGAAATGAATAAAATAGTTGGATCATAAACAAGGAACCCACTCCAGTGTTCTTGCCTGGAGAATCCCATGGACGGGGAAGCCTGGTGGGCTGCCGTCTATGGGGTCACACAGAGTCGGACACGACTGAAGTGACTTAGCAGCAGTACCATAAACAAGGCTGAGCACCGAAGAATTGATACTTTCAAACTGTGGTGCTGGAGAAGACTCTTGAGAGTCCCTTGGACTGCAAGGAGACCAAACCAGCCAATCCTAAAGGAAATCAACCCTGAATATTCATTGGAAGGACTGAAGCTGAAGCTCCAATACTATGATCACCTGATGCGAAGAGCCAACTCATTGGAAGAGACCCTGATGCTGAGAAAGATTGAAGGCAAAAGGAGAAGGGGACAGCAGAAGATAAGATGGTTGGATGGCATCATCACCCCATTGGACTTGAATCTGAGCAAACTCCAGGAGAAAGAGAAGGACAGGAAAGCCTGGCGGGTTGCCCAGAGCTGGGGATAATGGGAAAAGGGAATGACTGCTCATGGCTACAGATTTGTTTTTACTTTGTGGTGATAAAAAAAAAATTCAAGTGCATTATATGATGATTGTACAATGTGGTGACTGCACAGAAAAATCACCAAATTATAGACCCTGAATGCGTCTGTAATGCAATAAACTGTATGACACGCAATAAAGCTGTTTTAAAAATGAAAATAAAAATCCAACGAGAGAGAAACACCTGGGGTTGGGGGAGAGGGTCAAAAAAGAAGAGTCTCCATTTTTGGTGTGTGGGAAAACATCCCAGACTGGACTCTGGGAACTCTGATGTGTGGCTTTGGCCGTTTCCTAGGGATCCTCGTGTGTGGGAAGAAATGAGGAAGCTTCCTCCATCAAGAAGCCAAGGACCTCCCACTCCACGGGTCCTCGGGCCACCTGCTCAAAGGCATGCATCCTTGTGTGCACAGACATGCCCAGAGACCCACCTCCCACTGACCTTCCCGGAGCTGCTCTGTGACCCCAGGGGAGGGGAGGCCTGGAAAGGGAAACTGATCAGGTGCATCTGAGAAGAGGCCAAAGGACATTTGATAACAAGGGGAACAACTATTTGTTCTGCTGTAGCCACGCATTCTGGGAAACAAACGCACTCAGAGGACAATGCAGATAGTGGAGTGCAGTTTATTACACTGAGGGGCCAGAGGCAGAGTCTCCTCTTAGCCAAGGGCCCCGACCAGTTTTTGAGAAAACCATATATACCCTAAGTGTACCTGCCCAAACCCACCTCCCCAAATTCTCTGAAACTAGTCTGAACAAAGATACAATCAAAGGTAACCGGTGATTCATATGCCTTAAGCCTGGGTAGTTAACAGTGGGCAATTATCAATAGGCCTGTGGTCATACCCCAATAAGCATAATAGAATTTATGATTCTATTCGGTTACACAGATAATTATAGTCTTTTAGGCGACAGGAGAGTCTAGGTACAAGCCCTGGGGCTCTTCCTCCTGGGGGACTGGTTTTCCAGTTGGTATGTCGTTTCCGTAGATACTGGGCATAGAGCTCAAAGTCCACAGTCCGGCCCAAGATGGAGTCCTGCTTTCCAGATAGAGCCTGTTCTGTTTCCTCCTTCAGTTCCCAAGTACAGAGGAGATGGTGACACAGAAGGTCCATCAAGGGATCACGTTTGAGAGAATAAAACTAAAGGTTCTTTGGCCTCGGTGAGCTTTTAAAATTTTAGGATGTCAGGTACAAAGTCCTGTTGATTACAGAAGGCCTGTTTCCTAAGGCGGGTATGGAATAAATTTCAACTCACCCCTGAAGTGTGCCAGCGTGCCTGAGGAGGAGTCAGGGCTCTAGGTGGACCCCAGGGAACGTGGGGCCTTGGCCTGGCGGCTCAGGTGACACCTCAGCTTCTCTACCACAGACAGAGCATGCCAGCTTCTCCAAGTGAGAAAACCTGTTTGGGACATTGCAAGGCTTTCAGGGGTTATCAAGTGATTCATTTCCACGCCTCAATCACTTGTTTCAAAGTCTTCAAGGAAAATCTCACAAAAAGGGGAATTTCAATTAACACCAAATCACTGAGCCCCCAGCATCGCCCCGAGGAACTGATGACTCATTCCAGTTCTCTGGGGCTTTCCTGCTGAGGGAGGGGACCCTGGTGATCCACCCCTGGTTTCTGAAAAGGAAAAAAGAAGCCTTTCATACAGGACAAAGCATTCATCAGCATAGCATGATGCTGAGTACAGGTCAAATAATGCAAATTATTGTCCACATTCCATTTGAATGCATGAGTCTTTGAGGTGTTGGGATTTTTCTAGAATAAATCCTAAACTTTTCATTTCAACCTGGTTTTCTCCTTGTGGTTCTGGGTACAATACTGTGCTGAGTCACTCAGTCACATCCAACTCTGCATCCCCATGGACTGTAGCCCACCAGGCTCCTCTGTCTCTGGGACTTCCCAGGCAGGAATACTGGAGTGGGTTGTTATGCCCTCCTCCAGGGGATCTTCCTGACGCAGGGATCGAACCCGAGTCCCTTGTGTCTCCTGCATTGGCAGGCGGATTCTTTACCGCTAGTGCCACCTGGGAAACCCTCTGAGTACAATAGTAGAAACTAAAGGGATCCAGAAAGCAGAAAGGGAAAGTGAAAGTGAAGTCGCTCAGTCGTCCCCGACTCTTAGCGACCCCATGGACTGCAGCCTACCAGGTTCCTCCATCCATGGGATTTTCCAGGCAAGAGTACTGGAGTGGGGTGCCATTGCCTTCTCCGAGAAAGCAGAAAGTCCTACATAAATCAACCAGAGTCTCTCCTCCAGGAACCCCGTGGAGGGACAACCCGTCTGAGCCTCTGGCCAGCCAGCAGAGGATGCAGCTGCCTGTTTACACTGGAGGCACCTGCATCCATCTTCCATTGGAATGCAGCACACAGCTGTCCCAGGCAATCAAGCACATTAGGGAAAGCAGTCTTCAATAATTGCCTACATGACAGCGTAAGAAATAAGCCAGAAGGATATTCTTCTCACTCTTCTTAGAAATGAGGAAACAGTTGAATTACAAAGAGGCACACTGTTTGAGTTATACACTGTTTGAGGACAGGCCACCCAGGCCTGCCTGATCAATTAGACTACACCATCCTCAAGGCCACAGTGATGAGCACAGAGAGGAATACAAGACACATGCTGGGCAAGCCAGACTCTTGCTGGGGTTCTTCCGAGCCAGAAATATTGGAAAGATCATCTTTTCTCTAGTGGGTTGCTGCAAATAAAAGGTACCCCTTGACCTACCAGTGGCTAAACATGCCTACCACAGGAAAAGAACCTTTTCAAGAGGCACAAAGATAAGGCACCTTATTGGCCCCTGGATCCAGCTATGCCTGAAGCTGTTCTGTTCCTGGATTTTGTTTAACTTTACCAGTCCATTCTGAAGATCAACCCTGGGATTTCTTTGGAAGGAATGATGCTAAAGCTGAAACTCCAGTACTTTGGCCACCTCATGCAAAGAGTTGACTCATTGGAAAAGACTGATGCTGGGAGGGATTGGGGGCAGGAGGAGAAGGGGACGACTGAGGATGAGATGGCTGGATGGCATCACGGACTTGATGGACGTGAGTCTGAGTGAACTCCGAGAGATGGTAATGAACAGGGAGGCCTGGCGTGCTGTGATGTGTGGGGTCGCAAAGAGTCGGACACGACTGAGCGACTGAACTGAACTGAACTGAATTAGGAGCTAATAGATATTTTCTTTGTCTCTTTCTCTTAATTTCTGTCTCTCAATTTCCCTCCTCCCATCTTTCCCTCTCTCATTTGTTACTTTAAGACTCACTGTCATTTGCAAATAAAAAGTTTACCAATATAAGTTCTTAGTTATAAGAAGTCAGATAATTTATTAAAAGTTTTATACTTTTATTCATTTGTATATTTTGATCATATTCAGGGGAAAAAAAACAAAAGTGGCCTAAAGAAATCATGGAATATTACCTTTATAGATGTGTTGATGACAGAAATTGGCTGCTCATTCCATCTGAACTTGAAGTTAGTCTTTGGTCAAATGTAGTCAAAACAGGGGCTTTCCAAATCCGGACCTATAAAAGGATTTGCTGTTTTGAATGCCAGCCAAAGGAAATACTCCCAAAAGAGAGAATGCTTGGTGGACCCCCTCAGTTCTTTAATTCAAGAAGAGAAAAAATGTTTATTACTGTGAAGCTATAAAAACACTTCCAAGAAACTGAAGTCACATGTTTTCTGGAAAATCTAATTGCTGCTTTGCAGTCACCAAGACATTTTATTAATAAAAGGTCGTTAAAGCATTACTGTAAGCTCTAGTCTGCTGTTCCTTGTAGGCCAGAATTCTCAAGGCAGCCCTGTTCGTTACAGAGGATGTTAGATGTTGCCATATTCGCAGGCATCTGGTCATGAACACCATGAGTGGTGCTGCCATAGACACAGTCCAAACTATGACCTTGCTCGTTCACGCTCATGCTCAGTCACATCCGGCTCTGTGACCCCATGGACTGTAGCCCGCGAGGCTCCTCTGTCCATGGGATTCTCCAGGCAAGAATACTGCAGTGGGTTGCCATGCCCTCCTCCAGGGGATCTTCCCAACCCAGGGATCCAACCTGTATCTCTTTATGTCTCCTGCAATGGCAGGTGGGTTCTTTACCACTGGCGCCACCTGACGAGCCTGTCAAAAAGTACACACTTCTATATTTACAATAGATAACCAACTATTTACAATAGTTCCCAGCACAGGGAACTCTGCTCAATATTATGTAACAACCTCAATGGGAAAAGCATTTGAAAAAACAATTTGAAAATAGATAACGCAATAGAGTATAACTGACTCACTCTTTGCTGTCCACCTGAAACTAACGCATTGTAAATCAACTGTACTCCAATATAAAATAAAAAGTTAAAAAACAAAAAAACGCAGCATGTGGGAGCCTGTAGTTGCTGGTGAAACTGGTAAAACCTCATAGCAAGTACTCAGAATGCTATTACTTCCTCTTCCCCATGGGCCCATTACACATGGAATTAAATGTGTTGATTAAAGAATTTGTTTTCCTCTTAAAAGAGCTCTCTGCAGGTAATTAGAACACTTAAAAAAGTGTTCTGGTACTTGACGTATGAGTGGCCTTGGGGGCTGGGTGGAAAAAGCCTTGAAAGTTCTCCTTCACTTGGCAGGTAAGGAGTTTTTCCTTAGATGTTCCCACATCTTCGTAAGGGTTAAACTGGGGACAAAGCTAAGGATTCCGGGCATGCAGAGCATCGCTTCCCTGACACGCACACCCACACACACCGAACCATCCCCTCCTAGGATCTAACTCAGGTGACCTGCTAGTTCCTGGTGACTTCCTAGCTATGTCAAAGCAGACCCTATGTATGTTGTTTTTTAGTTGATAAGTCACGTCTGACTCTTTGCGACTCTATGGACTGTAGCCGACCAGGTTCCTCTGTCCATGGGATTCTCCAGGCAAGAACACTGGGGTGGGTCGCCACTTCCTCCTCCAGGGGATCTTCCTGATCCAGGGATCAAACCAATGTCTTTTATGTCTCCTGCATTGACAAGTGGATTTTTTACCACTGAGCACCAGGGAAGTCAATCTGGGGATTCCCTAACCCTGAAACTCATTTGTATTCCCACACCTCATTTGTCTGACTCAGATTTCTAGACAGTTTTCAAACCACGGCTTCCCAGCAAAGGGATGGAGGAAGTATAATGATTCAGGGAACCTGCTCCTGCCTACACACTCACTTTGGATGATAAGGAGCAGTCCACTTCGAACAAAAGTAGCAACCTTCCCTGGATGCTGACAGCAAGCCTGATTTCTCCTCCCTGCACACAAGCTCAGAGCTCTCTGCCCAGCATCCTCTGGCTCAGAGGAGTCCAGTTTGGTTCAAGCAACTTTCTTCCATAATTCCTTTTTGCTCAATTTTTGGCCAAACTTAAAAAGTTTCTGATGAGACTGCAAATACATTTAAAGAAAAGTCTCTAGAGTTTTTGCTTATTCCTCTGGTCTAAAAACAGCGCTGACTCCAGCCATACCTGCAAGATGCTTTTGTCCAAGGTTGGCTATGGATCCACCCCTGTCCTAGACATGACAGAATAGAGGGCAGGGACGAATCTGACAGTTGACCACAAAGATCCCTTCTAGCAGAGAGTCCACCCTGCACGATCCTTTAATACCCCTCCCTGGCAGTTCTTGGGCAGGAATTCTGTCCCTCATTCCTCAGCAGACCTTCCCAGGTGACACAGTGGTAAAGAATCCCCCTGCCAATGCAGGAGACATGGGTTTGATCCTTCAGTCAGGGAAATTCTCTGGAGAAGGGAATGGCAACCCACTCCAGTATTCTTGCCTGGAAAATCCTGTGGACAGAGGAGCTTGGTGGGCTGCAGTTCACGGGGTCGCAAAGGGTCAGACAGGGCTTGACAATTGAAAAACAACAACTTTTACAGAAAAAGGTTGCCAACCCCTGCTCTGGAGAATGACAATGGCAAATAATGCTCCTTGCAGGCAGCACCCACCTGGCACTGTTCTGCGTGCTTCATGCAGAGTCTCTCATTGAATCCTCACAGCAGAGATGATAAAGGTATACCAGTCAGTTCCACAGAAGAGAGACGGAAAGCTCTAAGGTTCTCTCTTAGAACTGCTTTGGTTGATGTTTAGTCGCTAAGTCGTTTCTGACCCTAGGCTCCTCTGTCTGTGGGAATTCCCAGGCAAGAATACTGGAGTGGGTTGCCA
Organism: Cephalophus harveyi; assembly: GCA_006410635.1. Lineage (NCBI taxonomy): Eukaryota > Metazoa > Chordata > Mammalia > Artiodactyla > Bovidae > Cephalophus > Cephalophus harveyi. The sequence continues at coordinate 41,161 of SJYT01001846.1, forward strand.
TTTTCTTCTCCAGGGGATCTTCCCCACGCAGGGATCGAACCTGCATCTCCTGTACTGGAAGGCGGATTCTTTACTACTGAACCACCTGGGAAGCTCTAGAACTGCTTTTGCTGCATTCCAAATGTCATCCCACCCCAGAAAAGTATTCCTTTTTTAATAATAATAAAATAATTTTTAAAAACAGAAAATGAAACTAAAAACTGATTCTTTATAAAAATATGAAACCATTTCGTCAAACTCAAGGAAAAAATCCCAAATCAATAAAATTAGAAATGAAAAAGGAGAAATTACAACCAAGACCACAGAATTACACAGGACCATAAGAGACTATTACAAGCAACTCTGTGCCAGTGTCAGCCGTGTAACACTGGCAGAGAAAAGCCTCTTGATGAGGGTGGGAGAGGAGAGTGAAAAAGCTGACTTAAAACCCAACATTCAAAACACTAAGATCATGACATCCAGTCCCATCACTTCATGGCAAAAAGAAGGGGCAAAAGTGGAAGCATTGGGAGACCTGGGCTCCAAAATCACTGCAGATGGTGATTGCAGCCATGAAATTAAAAGACACTTGCTCCTTAGAAGGAAAGCTATGACAAATTTGACAGTGTATTATAAAGCAGAGACATCACTTTGCCAACAAAGGTCCCTATAATCAAAGCTATAGTTTTCCAGGAATCATGTACGGATGTAAGTTGGACCATATACAAGGCTGAGCACCAAGGAACTGATGCTTTTGAATTGTGATGCTGGATAAGACTCTTGAGAGTCCCTTGGACTGCAAGGAGATCAAACCAGTCAATCCCAAAGTAAATCAACCCTGAATATTCATTGGAAGGACTAATACTGAAGCTGAAGCTCACCTGATGCAGCCAGAGCCAACGCACTGGAAAAGACCCTGATGCTGGGAAAGACTGAAGGCAAAAGGAGAAGGGGTGGCCTAGGATGAGATGGTTAGATAGCAGCACTGACTCCGTGGACATTAATTTGAGCACTCCAGGCGAGTGTGGAGGGCAGGCGTGCTGCAACCCATGGGGTCTCAAAGAGTCAGAAATGACTTAGGGACTGAACAGCAACAACAATGGTCTTTATTGGCCATACTCAACACCCTCAGCATTCCACCAGGCCTCCAATTCCCATGGAAATTGGCTTCATGCTCCCCAAGCTGCCCTCGGGTCCTCAATTCAGCCCTCCGGTCAACTCCACAAGTCACCAGGAAGGGACACACCTACTGTAATTAACAAACTGACATCCTGGAATTCATCAGCCTCTTGAAATTGGTTAGAATGAGCCTACCTCAGTTTGAAAACTCCACAGGTCTCATCCACTCAAGAACAGTAGCCCTAAGTCTTTCCTGACCTCCCCCCGGGCCCTCCAGAGGGGCCCTGACCGGCTCAATCTGGGGCTCCTAAAACCACAATCATGGGAACAACCAAGCTTTGCCTTCAGGAGCACACCTGCAGCCCTTTCTCATAAACAACCCATTACCAATAACCCTCCGTTAACTTCCACTGATGGAAGAAATGACTATTTATTTCAACTACTTGGCTTCGGTAGAACATGAATATTTTCATATGCATGTGTGTTTTGAAGAATGAAAGCCAGCCATGGTTCAACAGTAGCCCTCAAAGCACTGGTTGGTATCCATGGTCAGCAAGAGCAGGCATTTAAGAACAAGGCTATCTGATGGGAGACCCCAGAATACTTCATGCAGCTTGATCAAAGAGACTACTGGCTTCCTTCAGCTGTTGGCCTGAAGCCCAGTTTCTGGCTTGACTTAAAAAGACTTAGTCCCGCCGGTCCTCACAAACAGGAAGATCTGTTGCATCTGCTGGATCTACTGGAAATGATACCATCCCTTGATCTGCCCTTGTAATCCATCACCCACAGAAAGGAGTCAGTGGTCTAGTGATCTGAGAACCCACAGAAATCCTCCCAAATCTCTAATACCCATGCCGTGTTGTCTACCACTCCATCGGTGCCGTCACTGAAGACACCTGTTTAAAGGTGAAGTGCCCTCTCCAATGACAAACCATGGCTTTATCAGCTAGTGAAACCTCAGCATGGGGCTTCCCAGGTGGCTCAGTGGTAAAGAACCCATCTGCCAATGCAGGAAATGCAGCTTCAATCACTGGGTTGGAAAGATCCCCTGGAAAACAAAAGTGGCAACCCACTGCAGTATTCTTGCCTGGGAAATCCCATGGGCAGAGGAGCCTGGTGGGCTACAGTCCATGGAGTCGCAAAAGATTCAGACATGACTCAGCAACTAAACAATAACAGCAAAACCTCAGCACGCCTCAAGGTAGAGCTTACAGTAAAATGAGAAGAAAGGACAAGAGCTGGGGATCTTTGTCTCCTAAACTATCTACACCTCAGTTAAACGAGAGCAGTAAGTGTCACCTGCCATTCCCACAGGTGGTGGCAAGGGTGAACTGAGTTCAGTATAAATTACGTAACAGTATGAGCTCACTGTTTTCTTGCCTAAAGCCAGACTAGAGGAAAGAAGAGAAGGAAAGACCAAAAACTGGGGGGCTTACCAGCTAGGCCAAGGTTCCAAGAAGTAGGGAATGCTCAGAGATGAGGTGAGATAACCAGGCATGGGCTCATATGCAGTGGCTCCAGGCCACAGCTTGAGACACCACGCTGATTGTTTTACCAAGGGGCAACCTGAAAGCTCAAGATGCTGAGCACATGTTGCCATGGCGCTCTCTCCCTGGCTTCTAGATCCTTGGGAAAACCCCTCTTCACTCTGTACCACCTGTGTGGCAATTTCTTCCTTGAGCTACCTCCCTGCTCTGTGGGTCATGCATCCTTTTAAAATCTTTCATGCATCAAAGGGTGGTATCCTGCCTTTCCTGCTCCAGAAATAAGGGGGTAAAGTCCATTTGCATTCTTAAAAATATCTTTCATAGTCATTTTACAGATTTGTATTCTGCAGGCTCTAAAATTTTAACCACTGACCTGCCCTCATGACACCCTCCCTGATCTGATCAACACGTAAAATCACCACTGGTTTGCAATGAGTAACTGAGGTTATTGAAAGCAGAACTTGGGCCAGGGTAGCACACAACAGCAGCCACTATGCCTGGAAGTGGAGCATCAGGCTGGGCAGGATAAGTGGGGGGACAAGTGGAATGACAACTCCCCAGAAATCTAGGAAATCGACCAGCAAACCAAGAGATCATTGTAATCTAAAAATTCCCACAACCTTAGCTTATGCTGCTGCTGCTAAGTTGCTTCAGTAATGTGCAACTCTGTGCGACCCCATAGATGGCAGCCCACCAGGCTCCACCGTCCCTGGGATTCTCCAGGCAAGAACACTGGAGTGGGGTGCCATTTCCTTCTCCAATGCATGAAAGTGAAAGGTGAAAGTGAAGTCACTCAGTCGTGTCCGACTCTTAGCGACCCCATGGACAGCAACCTACCGGGCTCCTCCATCCAGGGGATTTTCCAGGCAACAGTACTGGAGTGGGGTGCCAGTGCCTTCTCCATAACCTTGGCTTATAGAGACCTACAATTGGAAATTGTCATCCATGTCACCTAATAATGACAATCTAAGGAGCATGCGAAGAGTTGACTCATTGGAAAAGACTCTGATGCTGGGATTGATTGGGGGCAGGAGGAGAAGGGGACGACCGAGGATGAGATGGCTGAATGGCATCACTGACTCGATGGAGGTGAGTCTGAGTGATCTCCGAGAGATGGTGATGAACAGGGAGGCCTGGCGTGCTGCGATTCATGGGGTCGCAAAGAGTCGGACACGACTGAGCGACTCAGCGACAACTGAACTGAACTGAAGGAGCATTATTCTGGAAATAGTCTCCATGGAGTGCCTTATTTAATTGAATTCCCAAAGAAACCTAGCGAAATAGGCATTATGCTGCCAGCTTACAGAAATTGTAAGCAACTGTGGTCACACAGAGAGCTAAGGGCTGAGCTGGGATTTGAACCTGGGTTAGCCTGGTACTTGGCTTCCCAGATGGCGCTAGTGGTGAAGAACATGCCTGCCAGTGCAGGAGACACAAGGGACTGGAGTTCGATCCCTGAGTTGGGAAGATATCCTGGAGAAGAACAAGGCAATCCACTCCAGTATTCTTGCCTGGAGAATCCCATAGAGGAGCCTGGTGGGTTATAGTCCATGGGATGGCAAAGAGGTAGCCATTACTGAAGTGACTTAGCTCGCACGCACGCACGCACAGCCTGGTACCTAAACAGCCACCATCTGGGAGAAGTGGTCTGGTGCACTTGGGAGAAAGTCAGGCTGGAGGTGAATGATATTTTTGAGGCTAAAACTGCTGCCCGATTTTTTAAATATAAAATGAGTTAAGGCAGCAAGAGGAACTGAGAAACAAACCTGAGCAAAGAGTTAGTGGAGAGTCAACAGAATCTCAACAAAACCTCAGCCTTGTTTTCCTAACGCTCATTCTCACAGATGCTCTGGTCACTCTTGGTAAATGTTTGGTATAGACACTGCTACCAAGAAGAGTGTTTAAATTAACATTTTGTGTGCTCAGTCACTCTGTTATTTCCAACTCTTTGCGACCCTGTGGATGTAGCCTGCCAGGCTCCTCTGTCCAGGGAATTCTCCAGGCAAAAATACTGGAATGGGTAGCCATGCCCTCCTCCAGGGGATCTTCCCAACCAGGGATAGAACCTGGGTCTCTTGCATCAGCAAGTGGATTCCTTAGCACTGAGCCATTGGGACACGCCCATACTACATTTTGATCTTAACCAAGGGGCTGAATAAAGATTAACGTTTTAATTAAAGTCAACAATCTGCACTTAAGTTCTCCTGGGCTTTGAGGGATGTTTCCCTGGTCAGGTACAAATGTGTTGTTAGCTGTTTCTTTATGGCTAAGAACCTGAAAAGTTGACTCGGGAAGGACCTGCCTTCCCAAATACTGTCCACCCTGGGCAGGCAGGTGTCACAGAACCCTCGGGCAGTATCCCCTTGGAGCCTGTTCCAAGGCTCCCCGCAGTCAAGCAGACCCCATTTCTAAACTCAGAGGCTGAGGGTTCCTTGGAGCTTGGCAGTCTCAAATGGCATCACAGCCACAGCTGTTCAATAGCTGGTTCCAAACAATGGTCATAGTTTACCTATGTCCATCTGTGTTTGGTGTGAGAAAGCAAACACCAGAAATTGGGAGAAAATGATATTATTCACTTCTCTTCCCAAACTGTGCATTCTGAAAATTTTACTGAATGAATTCCACTCCCTGGGCTTCGTGGCTCCTGACCTTGGATTTCTTTAGAAGAAAACTGTCTTCTTAGCAACATCAAGGATATGGAGAATGGGGTAGGACAAGAATGTTTATTGTGGGTTTTTTTATATTAATTAAAAAATAGAAACCTGGAGACTGTCATACAGAGGGAAGTCAGAATAAGAAAAACTAATATTGTATATTAACACATATATGTGGAATCTAGAAAAACAGTACAGATGAACCTATTTGCAAGGTAGAAACAGAGACACATGTAGAGAACAAAGGTATGGCCAACAAGAGGGGAAAAGAGGGTGGGATGAATTAGGAGATTGGGATTGACATATATATACTACTGATACTATGTATAAAATAGATAATTACTGAGAACCTACTGTGTAGCACAGGGAACCCTACTCTGTGATGACCTACACGGGAATGAAATCCAAAAAACAGGGATATATCTATACTTAAGCTGATTCACTCTGCTGTATAGCAGAAACTAACACAACATTGTCTAGCAACTATACTCCCATTTTTAAAAAATTGTTAATAGAAAAAACCTAATGTCCTCCAATAGAGATTGGTTAAACAGTTTTCAGTACAGTGAAACAAAGAAATATCATTCAGACCATTAAATATTATCTTGTACAGACTGTGGGCTCCCAGGATTTGGGTTTACTCTCAAATTTTTTTATCCCCACAGGAAAGTTTGGTTTACTTAAGACTGTAGTTTGCCACAGTTTACAGCATACATAAATTTCAAACTGTTAAAAAGTAACTTACCTCCCCCCCACCAAAAATTATGTTGTAGATATGTATGTACTGTTGAGGAAAGATGAACTCAAACCCTACTTGAGCCTTTGGTATTTTAGGAGGTCCCACCTCTTCCTGAGGGTATCCCACGTGGCTCGGTGATAAAGGGTCTGCCTACTGATGCAGGTTCTATCCCTGGGTCAAGAAGATCCCTGGAGGAGGAAATGGCAACCCACTCCTGTTTTCTTGCCTGGGAAAATCTCATGGACAGAGGAACCCGGTGGGCTGTAGGGGTTACAGAGTCAGACACAACTGAACACACACACACACACTTTTTCCTAAATGACCCCCAGACGTTTCCTTAATGATATTTAAATATCCATTTCATTGTCTTTGTCCCTGTCAAACGTCAGGTGGCACCCTCTAGAACGTTCTAGAATGTTGGGTTAATCTGATTTTATATGCTTATTATGCCCACTTCTGACCTGAATGGAAATTCCAGGTTTTAATAAACTACCCGGGAGTCATCACTCACCATGGCTTCTGATCTGACTTCAGACCTGCCCTAGATCTAAGCTGATAACTTAAAAATACAGTCAGTAGAAAAGCCAGCATTTAGCAAGTCTAGACAGGAAATATGGGGGGGAGCCAAAACAAACCTTAAAGATAAATGAATACTTCTATTATGGTCTTAAAGGAGGGCGTACACAGAGAGATCTCCAATTTTGCTGATGACTCCGAACTCCTCCAGATCATCAAACGGCAAGCTGAGAAACTTCCAAGAAACCCAACACAGTAATGAGTAGTTGGCAGGAAATGAGAGCTGTAGTTCTCTGCAAGTAGTTCTTGATGACACTTTTCCCTAAGATGACTTCCAAAAAGTCACCTCTACTATCTTTATAAGACACACGCCCAACCAATCCATTGTAACTACAAGAAGAGATGCGACACTGGCCACTTCTTGATAACATCTACCCATTGTCCCACCAGAGTCAAAGGACAGTGAAACCACTGTGTCAAAAGGAACTGCCATCCTGAGTGGATAAAAAGCTGAATTTCAGCTCTATTTAGGGAATTAGGTGAACTCTGGGTTACCACATCTTTTAAAAGACAGAATGAGACTCAGGGAAGTTCTCAGAAGCACAGATGACTGATTGTGGAGATGTGCACATGGTGTGACAAATAAACACTGGAGCAGACCACAGGACGGGGGTGAAATCCCAACAGGGCACTGACTGCGGTGTGGCCAGGGCAGCCTTGCCCTTCTGAGCCTCTGCTCGCTGCCCAGCCAAGAGGACTTCATTAGGAGCATTCGGAAGAGTGGGCGCTTCCAGCACTCAACATTCGGGGTGGCTGGAACATCCAGGGCTCAGGAAAGGACTTATTCTCCTTTCCACAGGAGGCAGGCTATGGGAAGGTGGTCCAGAGGGGTAGCATCGTCACCCAGAAAAGGTGAAGGCCTGGGGGATATGGTCATGAAAACCAGGGGAGGGTACAGGATGAGACCTTTCCCCAGGACCCTTGAGAAACCAGCCAAGGCCCGCCCTCCCCCTCCTCCAGAGAGCCAGCACTTGGTGGAAAGCTCCCAAGGACCCCAGAGTTCACACAGTGTCCCAAGATGAGAAAGCGGTGACCACCTGTAGGAAAAGGACAGCAGCCTGGCCAGAGCGGCCACCCTGGAGCCCACCAGGGCTCGCCCCACCTCTGGTCAGTCCAGCAGTCCTGAGGGGAGCTCGGGGAGACCCACCTGTCGGTGAGGTGATAGACTCGCTGTACACACAGCACACCACACACTCATACACAAGCATACACACACATATAAAACACACTCATTCGTATATATATACATCATATGCACAACACTCTCATATAAACACAACACACACACAGCACATACACACTCATACACAAGCATACACACACACATAAAACACACTCATTCACATATATATACATATGTACAACACATGCATATACACATAAACACATATACAACACACACTCATAAACATACTACACACACGTTCTCATATGCAACACATACTCATTCACATATATATACATCTACGCACAACACACTCATATACACATAAACACATATACAACACACACACAGCACATATACACTCATACACAAGCATACACACACACATAAAACACACTCATTCACATATATATACATATGTACAACACACACATATACACATAAACACATATACTACACACATACTACACACACATTCACATATATATACATCATACGCACAACACACTCATATACACATAAACACATATACAACACACACATACTACACACACATTCACAGTTATATACATCATACACACAACACATTCATATACACATAAACACATATATAACACATACACACTCAATACTACACACATTCACATATGGAACATACACATTCACATACAGCATACACTCATGCACACATACACCATAGACATAACACATACACACACATATACAACACACTCATACACACATATATACAGAACACATACATACACACAAGTATACAACACACATGTACACAACACATACACACTCATGCATGTACATATACACACTCATGCGTACACACATATGCAGCACATGTGTATAAACATGCCACAATGCTCATACGTGTACATACATGCACAGCACACACATACACATACATGTGTGCGCAGCACACTCATGCACATATACACATACAAAACATACACACAATACATATACACAACACGCTCATACACATACTTACACACACACAACACACACTTATACAAACATCAGTCACAAGAGTGGGTAAAAGAAACGCATCATGAGATTAAATATTTACACAAACAAGATGAAGTCTTAGAAATAGAACCAGACAGTCCCGACAGCCCAACACTACTGGGAAGCTGTGGTGACGGACAGCAGTCACTGGGGGATCCCCAGCCAGTGGGAAAGGAGCTGTCAGGACACAGCTGTGGCTATTGAAAAAATAAGTAAGACCATGTCGACCTTGGCCCCCCAAGAGGTAGGACACCTCACTGAATCAGTTACACAATTAGTGAAAGAAGATGCCTTTCCCCCCCAAAATATATATTGAGGGCTGAGGTCACAAGGAGCTGAGAGGATGGCTCTGAACTCGTGCCCTGGGCTCCCAGTGGCATGGACACCGGCGCTTCCTGCTGGCCGCCTCCTCTGTCCTGAGCTGAACTCTGCAAACCATCTCCCAGCCAGGTCCCCTCTGACTCCTGGCTGCTTTGACACGGGCATCCCCCTACGTTTTTCCTGCACTTTCTGGATTACTTTCTCTCGGAAGCACAACCATAATCACTGCTTTGCCTACGATGCTATGCTATGCGCTCCTCACACTGTGTGGATTCGCTACTGCCTTGCACGCTTATGTTTACAGACTGGCTCCTGGACTTCCATCCACCATTTACATTTCAGGATTGAGAACGGAACATGTTTTCACTCCTTGGGGCAAATCCCTCAGATGTTTGATCCAAAATTCCACCCATCAATCACAGAAAGAAAGAGAGAGGTGCCCAAATTCCCCACTGACCTCTAAATGTATATAGAACTTGGTCCAAATAGCTGAATTTCAACCTGCCGTGTGGGCCTAGATTTAATGATGGTACATATTGTTCTATGATGCAGGTTTTCCCAGTGGCTCAGATGGGTAAAGAATCTGCCTGCAATGTAAGAAACCCAAGTTCGATCCCTAGATAATGAAAGTCCCCTGGAGAAGGAAATGGCAACCCGCTCCAGTATTCTTGCCTGGGAAATCCTATGGACAGAGGAGCCTGACGGGCTACAGTCCATGGGATCGCAAAGAGTCGGACACAACTAACTAATATAAAATTCTTCTACCAAGAGTAAGATTGCAGTGCCTACAGGAAATAGAAAGTAAAGCTCGTGTTCCAGTTATCTCCGGCTGAGCAACAAAAAATTAAACTACCAAGGATGTTATTTCATCTCAGTTTTGTAGGTCAGGAGTATGAGCAGCTGGGTGATTCATCTGTTCCATGTGCCATCAACAGAGCTTATTTGGTGGTACCAGCTGAAGGTGCCCTGGTCTGGTGGGTCTCTACCACGTCTGGCACCTGAGCAGAGACACTGGACGGCTGAACTCATCTGAAACTCTCACCTGGACCTCTCATCTAGAACCTGTCCGTCTCACTTGGACCACTCACCTAGAGTCTGTCCGTCTCACCTGGACCACTCACCTGGGGCCTCTCTAGCATGGTGGCCTCAGGGTAGCTGGACAGCTCATATGGCAGCTCAGGACTCCAAGAGCAAGTGTTCCATTCAAGCATCTCAGCTGGAAGTGGCAGGACCCCTGTGAGCAAACCTTTGGGCTCCTAGAAGGTCACTTCTGCCTCATTTGACTGGTCAAACCCGTCACTGAGACCAGACCAGGTGTGGGGAGGAGACTTCAATTTCTCCCCTTGTTCTTTGCTACTTCTCAAAGAATTTGTGACCATTTTTGATCTACTATGGTGCTCAGTTGCTCAGTCATGTCTCTTTGCAACCCTCTAGACTGTAGCCCGCCAGGCTCCTCTGTCCATGGAATTTTCCAGGCAATAATACAAGAGTAGGTTGCCATGCCCTTCTCCAGAGGATCTTCCCAACCCTGGGATCAAACCCATCTCTTATGTCTCCTGCATTGGCAGGTGGCTTTTTTACCACTGTGCACTTAGGAAGTCCTCTTCAATCTACTAGAGACCATATTGACAACCCTTTCACTCTTGTACACTTGGGTTAAATCCTCATGGGTCAATTAGTTTGCTCTGTAGATCGTGTGACATCATCCTTTACTATCCCCCAGGGAGGTGGTACCTCTTCTGCAGGTACTCTAGAATCACCAGAGGTTCAGCATCACCTCTAGGCCTCAGGAGACAGTGACTGTGAGAAAAATTTCATACCCCCAGGGAACTATATCACTGTCCTGTGACAAACCAAAATGGAAAATAATATTTAAAAAAGAATATGTGTGTGTGTGGATATATATAATAGAATCACCTTGCTGTACAGCAGAAATTAACACAACATTGTAAATCAGCTATGCATGCATGCTAAGTCACTTAAGTCATGTCCAACTCTTAGTAATCCTATGGATTGTAGCCCACCAGGCTCCTCTGTCTATGGGATTCTCCAGGCAAGAATACTGGAGTGGGTTGCCATGCCCTCCTCCAAGGGATCTTCCTGACCCAGGGATCAAACCCAATAAATTAACTATACTTCAACTTAAAAATAAATAAAAAATATCACACCAACACTGACCTTCATATCCATCTTAATTCACTGTATTCTTGATAATTATGTGTCTTTAATATACAGTGAAGAGGATGGTGGTAAGGTTATGAACTTTGCAGTCACAGCCCACTGTGGTGCAAATCCCTACTCTATCATTTACTTGCTGTGAAAATTTGGGCAAGAGGCTAGCATTTTCTGATCCTTATCTTTAAAATGCATATAACACCTGGAACAGGTGTCTCCAGGGACTGTCGTTACTGATCTGTGTCACTCTCTCAAGCGAAAAAACAAAAACTCTGGGAGACCTTTCATACACCTCTCAGGCAGCCCTGGTGGATGAGAGCCCCCTGGCCACAGCAGGTAACCCCCATAAATCACCCTTCATGTTGTTTTTTAATTGTCTCTGGGTTCCCTCACTCCTATGCTCTGGAATCCCCTTCCTCATCAACTACCAGCATCCACTGTGTCTCAGAATTTATTTTCAGAAGAGCCAAAACTAAAGGGACTCTCACCTTAGAGGATTGTTCTAAGCATAAACTCTACCTAGTTCAGAACATGAAAAACATCTGGCCAAGAGCCTGGTATCCACTGCCCCAACCCCTGCTCACTCTCTGCCTTCTTTGGGGTCCAGGTCCCCCCAGCCCTGCTCATGGCCAGCCTGTTCTTCTAATGGGGCACCCCCCCCTTCCTCCCCTTACTGAAATCTCACTTGCCCTTGAACACCCCTTTGACCTCCTGAGTGAGTGAAACACCTAATTATAGTCCCTCATCTAGTCTTTCTTATACTTTGCACAATTGCACATTTTATCTTGTTCATGGTGTGATCTTTGTCTTCTTCATGAGGCTTAAGCTCCCACAGGGCAGGAGACGTGTCTGGCTAAGGAAGGAAAAGCTAAGATCTATTGAATGAATGAATATATGAACGCGTGGACTAAATGTTCTTTCTTCTATGACTTACGCACTGTCAGCCTCCCACTAACCAACATACAACCAACCTGGAAGTCATTTCTCCTCTGTGTTCCCTCCGCTTGCTGTCCTAACACATGTCTGCCACACTCTGGTGTCTGGGACACCTCGTCCTCTTTGGCTCTGCCATGCCAGCCTTCTGCCAACTCAGCCCACAGAAACACTGTACCAGCTTCTTAGGAAACTGGGCTGTAATAAGTGAAAAAAAGAAAGGCTGCTGGCAGGGTTTTACTATTGAATAGTAGCAAACTGTCATATATGGATGTGAGAGTTGGACTGTGAAGAAAGCTGAGCACTGAAGAATTGATGCTTTTGAACTGTTGGAGAAGACTCTTGAGAGTCCCTTGGACTGCAAGGAGATCCAACTAGTCCATTCTGAAGGAGATCAGCCCTGGGATTTCTTTGGAAGGAATGATGCTAAAGCTGAAACTCCAGTACTTTGGCCAAATCATGCAAAGAGTTGACTCATTGCAAAAGACTCTGATGCTGGGAGGGATTGGAGGCAGGAGGAGAAGGGGACAACAGAGGATGAGATGGCTGGATGGCATCACTGACTCGATGGACGTGAGTCTGAGTGAACTCCAGGAGTTGATGATGGACAGGGAGGCCTGGCGTGCTGTGATTCATGGGGTCGCAAAGAGCCAGACATGACTGAATTGAACTGAGTAGCAAACTGAGTGTGCAAGGCTGAGACATGGCATTCCAGTCTCCCCTGGGGCCAGGGAAGTCCATGGAGCCATTTTGATCAGTGAGACCCAGTGGAAGCCTGCAGGGAGCTCCACAACGTGTTTCCAGATGAAGGTAAATACAGAACTGAGGTTTCCTTTCCCTTCTCCTTGCCTAGAATGTAGGGACTATGTCTGGCGCTCCAGCAGTCATTTTGTGACCATGAGGAAAGGTCAGAAATTCAAGAGTCACTGACCCTGACATCATTGAACTGCCCAATCTCTATACTTCTAGCAATATGGGAAAAAATAAACATCAGTTTTTGTATAAACTACTCTGTTGTTTTTTCTGTTACTTGCAAGCAAAGGCATCCCTAACTGATACCAATCTAGAAGATGTTTAGTGGCCATTCATGTGTGCCCTTGCGCCAGTGGCTCCCAGGGCTTGTGTGGTCTGCAGCGGCAGGTACAAAGTATGCAAATGTCATGCCTGCTCTTGCTCCACAAGCTCCAGGTGGGCAAGGACATGCTGGGTCACTCTTGATGAGTTTCCCCCAAACCCTCACCTGGCACAGCATTTACTCATGGTGGGTGTTTAACAGGTTTTTTTGTAAATAAATTGCTTCTAAGTAGGTAAAGAACTTGCCTGTCAATATAGGAAACATAAGAAATGAGGGTTCAATCCCTGGGTGGGGAAGATCCTCTGGAGGAGGGCATGGCAGCCCTCTCCAGTACCCTTGCCTGGAGAGTCCCATGGACATAGGAGCCTGGTGTGCTACAGTCCATAGGGTCACAATGAGTCGGTCACGACTGAAGTGATCTAGAACACAAGCAGGAAGAAATAGAGAATCTGCTTTGGGCTATGGGAGAACATTTGTAAGGTAAGAAATACTGGGGTCAGTGAGCATGGGGAGGTCAAGCGGCTCACGGTCCCCCAACCGCCTTCCACTCACCCCCACCTTGGCCACCCAATGCTCTGTGTGCAGGGGATGGTGCAACAGAGAATGGGAGGCTGAGGGTGGCATCATCATAAATCTTCTCCCCTGAAAGATTGTCATTTCAAGTGTGTTTCAGGAAATTTTATTTAAAGAGAGGTGAAAGAACATAAAAAACCCTAAAGCACTGCCCATGAGATAGCTCATCAGGACCCTTTCTGTCCAGGAGGTTCCTGAAATCAATCCCGGCTTCTGACTCTGAAGATAAGTCTCCTAAATTTCCTCAGGATGTGCCCGCTGAGCAAAAGCTTCTGAAAAAGGCCTGGCAGATCCAAGTATTTATCAAAAACTGTGCTCAGCACTCAACATAATTCCCAAAGGACTTTACTCTAAAAATATTTTTATTAGAGTCTAAAATAATTTAATCATAGGCGTCTATTAGTCAGAGACCAGAGTACCCTGTTGCCCGACAGCGATATCCTCCCAGACTTTAAAACAGGAAGCTCTAAGTCCATGGCACAGAAAACATTCGGAACCCTGCCAGGGACTCTGAAAGTCATCCTCCACCCTCACACAGAGGTATGTTACACCTAAAACCAAAGCGGGGATTTGAGGATTCTTTTCACAGTGGGCTTGGGCTGCAGAGACAGAGCGTGGCAGAATTACCTCTTCAAGAAACAGCCTCTCCATTTATGGTTGCCAGAGAGAAGGATGGGGAAAGGGACAGGTAGGGAGTTTGGGATAGACATCCACACGCTGCTGTACTTAAGGTAGATAACCAAGAAGGACCCACTGCATAGCACAGGGAACTCTGCTCCATGTTATACAGCAGCCTGGATGGGAGGGGAGTTTGGGGGAGAATGGATACACGTATATGTATGGCTGAGCCCCTTGGCTTTCCACCTGAAACTATCACAGCATTGTTTGTTAATCAGCTATATTCAATACAGCTTAAAATAATTAAAAAAGAAAGAGCCTCTCTGACCTCTGAGTGCAGGAGGGAGTGATTCCTGGAATCAGGTTCTAACCTTCTCTTTCAATCACAGAAGAGAAACGTCCTGGTTAGCCCTCAGAACCAACCAACTCCCAGGAACACCCAGCAGCCAGCATAGTCCGTTCATCCATCCATTTGATGTCTTTGACTCTGAGAAATCTGTGGACCTCTCCTTTCTAAGTAACATTTATGAGAATGGATTCACTTAAAGCATTGAGGTACACACAGGAACAGAGACCAACGGGCCCTTAAGGAAGAGCTGATTCTTGGACACTCCAGGCATTAGGAGTGAGCTTCCTAGATTGACACGGAGGTGGGGAACAGGGGCTGTGCTTCACAAGCCCAGAACCCTGGCACTGTCCTTCATTTATTCATTCACTTATTAACTCACCTAGTATTTAGTGGGTGTTTAATGCGTGCTAAAACATTCACAAAATGAAGATCATGGCATCCAGTCCCATCACTTCATGGGAAATAGATGGGGAAACAGTGGAAACAGTGTCAGACTTTATTTTTTTGGGCTCCAAAATCACTGCAGATGGTGACTGCAGCCATGAAATTAAAAGACACTTGCTCCTTGGAAGAAAAGTTATGACCAACCTAGATAACATATTCAAAAGCAGAGACATTACTTTGCCAACAAAAGTCCATCTAGTCAAGGCTACGGTTTTTCCAGTGGTCATGTATGGATGTGAGAGTTGGACTGTGAAGAAAGCTGAATGCTGAAAAATTGATGCTTTTGAACTGTGGTGTTGGAGAAGACTCTTGAGAGTCCCTAGGACTGCAAGAAGATCCAACCAGTCCATTCTGAAGGGGATCAGCCCTGGGATTTCTTTGGAGGGAATGATGCTAAAGCTGAAACTCCGGTACTTTGGCCACCTCATGCGAATAGTTGACTCATTGGAAAAGATTGAGATGCTGGGAGGGATTGGGGGCAGGAGGAGAAGGGGACAACCGAGGATGAGATGGCTGGATGGCATCACTGACTCAATGGACGTGAGTCTGAGTGAACTCCGGGAGTTGGTGCTGGACAGGGAGGCCTGGCGTGCTGCAGTTCATGGGGTCGCAAAGAGTTGGACACGACTGAGCGACTGAACTGACTGAACTGAAGCCTGAATCACCAGGGCAAAGCCAAGGTGTAGAAGCTAAAGGCCCTACCCTCAGGAGCTTAGGATCCATTTGAAAGCACAGACAAGAACACAGACAACTGCAGTGCCTAGGGAAAGGCAAATTCAGAGGCTAAGGATGTGGCATCTGACTTAGAAAATTAAAGAGCTGAAACCAGGGCCCCCGCCGGGCTCTCATTAGACTTGCCCGCAGGGCCTCAGAGGCCTCAGGAGCCCCAACCATCAGCAGCAGGGCCCACATGGTGAGCTCAGAGAGCAGAGCACCGCCTTCCTCTCTCCAGGTGGTCCTGTGAGCAGCCAAGGCTGGAACCTCCAGCTCACCTGGGCCACACACGCTTGAAGCAGGTCCTCCACATCAGAACCACGTGCATGAGGAAGCAAGGTTGCGTGGGGTCCTGACCATTCATACATCAAGAGAACATCACCACACGGCCAGAGGGTCATCCTCATGGGCCCGAGGGCACAGGGGAGGCCACTGATCTTCTGAGGGTGGTTCTGTAGCTGAAGTGGGGCAGGGAGAGAGTGCTTCCCTTGGGAAGGCCTAGAACATTCCACTTGCAGGCTTCCCTGGTGGCTCAGTGGTAGAGGATCCTCCTGCCAGTGCAGGGTTCAATCCCTGATCCAGGAAGACCCCACGTGCCTCGGAGAATCCAAGCTGATGCCCCGCAGCTACTGAGCCTGTGCTCTAAGAGCCACACACTGCAGCTGCTGAAGCCTGTGCCCTCGAGCCCGTGCTCAGCAGCGACAGGAGCCACTTCAGTGAGAAGCCCAGCACTGCAGCAGCGTAGACCCTGCAACTAGAGAAAGCCTGTGCAAAGCTATCAAGATAGAGGGCAACCAAAGCTAAAGAAATTAAGTATTTTTTTAAATTGGTGATTCATTGCTTTGTTCCACTGAAGGTAAATCATGAAAATCAAAAGGAAGAAAAGAAAGTTCTGCTCAGGAGGCCGTGGTCCTCCGTGTTCTGGCCCAGGATTGTCTGTGCCCGATGATAACATTCCTGGGGACAGTTTGTCACCAGAAAGGGCCCAAAACACATGACTTAGGGGAAAAGGCCCAGTAAGAAGTTTTGAACATGCTGGGTGGGGAAGAAAGGCCGCAAAATGGCCCAGAGGCTGGGAGATGAGGGTGGAGGGAAAGACTACTCCTGGAAATGCCTGCCTTAGTCATGAAAGCATCAGGACCAGAGGCTGAGCTACAACGCACAGGTTGGATTTCACAAATATGGTCACCATGGTGCTGTTGCTCATGCCTGTTGGAGGAACTGGCCCAATAGAACTCACATTCCCAGGCCATGGGTTCTAGACAGAACACAGAAGGGCTCAGACCTTGAGGAGCACCAGACCACTCAAGAGGGCCTGTGAGCAATGGGTCCCGGGCCCAGCCCGTCAGCAGCCCTGTCACTTCTGGTGAGTTCCCTGGGATGCTGATGCTACTGGTCTGGGGTCCATGCTCTGTGCTGGCACCTGTCTTCCCTTCCTGCTCCAGGTACCCCTAAGGCCCTGCTGACGCTCAGTACCTGGTTCTGGGAGCAGCATTTTCCTGGGAAATCTGCTGAACTGGTCCTTTGTTAGCAAAGTAATGTCTCTGCTTTTTAATATGCTGTTCAGTTCAATTCAATTGCTCAGTCATGTCCAACTCTTTGCCACCTCATGCACTGCAGCACACCAGGCTTCCCTGTCCATGACCAACTCCCAGAGCTTGCTCAAATTCATGTTCATGGAGTTGGTGATGTCATCCAACCATCTGATTCTCTGTCCTCCCCTTCTCCTCCTGCCTTCAATCTTTTCTAATGAGTCAGTTCTTTGTATCAGGTGGCCAAAGTATTGGAACTTCAGCTTCAACATCAGTCCTTCCAATGAATATTCAGAGTTGACTTCCTTTAGGATTGACTGGTTTGATCTCCTTGCTGTCCAAGGGACTCTCAAGAGTCTTCTCCAGCACCACAGTTCAGAAGCATCAATTCTTCAGCACTCAGCATTCCTTATTGTCCAACTCTAATAGCCATACATGACTACTGGAGAAACCATAGTTTGACTTATATGGACCTTTGTTAGCAAAGTAATGTCTCTGCTTTTTAATATGCTGTCTAGGTTGATCATAGCTTTTCTTCCAAGGATCAAGTGTCATTTAATTTCATGGCTACAGTCAACATCTGCAGTGATCTTGGAGCCCCCCAAAATAAAAGTCTCTCAGTGTTTCCACTGTTTCCCCATCTATTTGCCATGAAGTGATGGGACCAGATGCCATGGTCTTCGTTTTCTGAATGTTGAGTTTTAAAGCTAACTTTTTCACTCTCCTCTTTCACTTTCATCAAGAGGCTCTTTTGTTCTTCGCTTTCTGCCATAAGGGTGGTGTCATCTGCATATCTGAGGTTATTGACATTTCTCCCAGCAATCTTGATTCCAGCTTGTGCTTCATTCAATCCAGCGTTTCTCATGATGTACTCTGCATATAAGTTAAATAAACAGGGTGACAATATACAGCCTTGATGTACTCCTTTCCCAATTTGTAACCAGGCCATTGTTCCATGTCTGGTTCTAACTGTTGCTTACTTGACCTGCATACAGGTTTCTCAAGAGGCAGGTAAGGTGTTCTAGTATTCTCATCTCATTAAGAGTTTCCCACAGTTTGTTGTGATCCACACAGTCAAAGGATTTAGCATAGTCAATAAAGCAGATATAAAAATAATAAATAAAGCAGATGTAGATGTTTTTTCTGGAATTTTCTTTTCTATGATCCATTGGATGTTGGCAATATGATCTCTGGTTCCTCTTTTTCTAAATCCAGCTTGAACATCTGGAAGTTCACAGTTCATGTACTGTTGAAGCCTCACTTGGAGAATTTTGAGCATTTCTTTGCTAGCATGTAAAATGAGTGCAATTTTGCATTAGTTTGAATATTCCTTGGCATTGCCTTTCTTTGGGATTGGATTGAAAACTGACCTTTTCTGGTCCTGTTGCCACTGCTGAGTTTTCCAAATTTGCTGGCATATTGAGTGCAGCACTTTCACAGCATCATCTTTTAGGATTTGAAATAGTTTAACTGAAATTCCTTCACCTCCACTAGCTCTGTTTATAGTCATGCTTCCTAAGGCCCATCTGACTTCACGTTACAGAATGTCTGGCTCTAGGTGAGTGATCACACCATCATTGTTTTCTGGGTCATTATGATCTTTTATGTATAGTTTTCTGTATTCTTGCCACCTCTTCTTAATATCTTCTGCTTCTGTTAGGTCCTTACCGTTTCTGGCCTTTATTGTGCCCATCTTTGCATGAAATGTTCCCTTGGTATCACTACAATTTCATGTAATTGGGCCCAGAGATGTGATAATCTTGTACTAACATCAGGGTCATTTTTTAAGGGGTATGTAAAGTGAAGGTTGCCCTAGTGCTAAAGAATTCCCCTGCCAGTGCAGGTCAGATGCAAGAGACTCGGGTTCTTCCCCTGGTTGGGGAAGATCTCCTGGAGGAGGAAATGGCAACCCACTCCAGTATTCTTGCCTGGAGAATCCCGTGGACAGAGGAGCCTGGCAAGCTGCAGGCCACAAGGTGGCACAGCGTTGGACATGACTGAAACAACTTAGCATGCACGCAAAGTGAAATAAGTCAGATGGAGGAGAAATATCATATGACAGCCCTTATGTGGCATGTAAAAATAAATGATACACGTGAACTTACAAAACAGAAATGACTCACAGACTGAGAGAATGAACTTGTGGTGGCTGATGGGGAGGGTGGGAGTAGGGCAGGGATAGTTAGGGAGTGTGGGACGGACATGTAAACATTGCTATATTTAAAATGGATAACCAGCAAGGACCCACTGTATAGCATAGGGAACTCTGTTCAGTGTTATGTGGCAGCCTGGATGGGAGAGGGGTTTAGGGGAGAAAGGATACACGTATATGTTCGGCTGAGTCCCTTGACTATTAACCTGAAACCATCACAATATTGTTAATCGGCTATACTTTAACAGAAAAATGATTTATTATTTTTTTTTAATAAAGGGGTGTGTGGGAGGTCAAGTCGATGACGGAGGCCCAAGGAGCCACACCCTTCCCTGCAGAAGACAAGGCGGCCTGGACTGTGGTCCCCTTCCCAGGCAGAGCAGTCTCCCTACTGGAACTAAGGAGGAAGGAATTGAGGAGAAAACACAGACCTTGATTTCAATATTTGCGAGGTTTGGTTTCATTGTACTTCAATTTATAAGGGCAAAATAACTTAGTCTTTTGACTTTAATGTCTTCTCAGAAACTAGACAATGGGAAAAGACTGAAAATCAGACTTGGGACTACAGAATAATACTTCTTGTGTGTGTTTTGGATACTGTCAAAACCACAAACAAGAGACTCCATTTACGTACAGCACTAACTTTCAACTGCTAATGCTTGCCAGGTTTATGGTGTCTGTTTTACTGGCTTGACTGTGCTTAACAAAGGCTGTTTCAGCCATGTGATCCAGCAGTCCCACTCTGGGGCATATATCCAGACAAAATTATAATCCAAAAAAATACGTGTATCCCTATGTTCACAGCAGCATTATTCACAATAGCCAAGGCACGGAAACAGCCTAAATGTCCATCAGCAGGTGAATGGGTAAAGATGTGATGCATGGACACAGTGTAATATTACTCAGCCAAAAAAAAAAAGAACAAAATAATGCCATTTGCTGCAACATGGATACAACCAGAGATTATCATACTAAGTGAAAAAGTCAGAAAGAGGACAAATTTCATGACATCCTTATATGTGGAACCCAAAATATGATACGAATGAATGTACATGTGAAACAGACTCACAGAGAATAGACTTGTGGCTGCCGAGCGGGAGAGGCTTGGGGAGGGTGGAGTGGGAGTTTGGGGTTAGCAGAGGCAACCTACCATATAGAGAGGATGGACAGACAAGGTCCTTCTGCCTAGCACAGACGATATTCCCTAGGGCTTCCCTGGTGGCTCAGAGGTTAAAGTGTCTGCCTGCAGTGCGGGAGACTTGAGTTCGATCCCTGGGTTGGGAAGATACCCTGGAGAAGGAAATGGCAACCCACTCCAGTAATCTTGCCTGGAGAATACCATGGACAGAGGAGCTTGGTGGGCTACAGTCCATGGGATCGCAAAGAGTCGGACACGATATTCCCTATCCTATGATAAAAGTGAAAGAAAGTGAAGTCACTCAGTCGTGTCCAACTCTTGGTGACCCCATGGACTGTAGCCTACCAGGCTCCGTCCTCGAGATTTTCCAGGCAAGAGTACTGGAGTGGGTTGCCATTTCCTTCTCCAGGGGATCTTCCCAACCCAGGGATCGAACCCTATGATAAACCATAATAGAAAAGAACATTTTAAGAAGAATGTATACATATGTATAACTAAATCACTTTGCTGTACAGCAGAAATTAACACAAACATTATAAAAATCAGCTATACATAAAATATTAAAACTGGGGGGACAAAAGGGTATTTGACCATCTCCTTGAAAGGAATAAAACTGGAAGCCTGTCTGTTTCGCTGGCTCTTTACTTTTGGCCGTCCGATTTCCTTGCACATCATGTGACGCGCTGTGTTGGACTAACTGGGCTTAAATGTATGAACCACTTGTTTCTGAGGCTTTGATATCCAGGCCTCGCTGGCTCTGAAGGGACTTCCCCTCCTCAGGCTAGCCAATTCACAGTGCATGTGTTTCGAACAGAGTCCACACTCCAAACATCTCCTTCATCAGCTCTGACATTCTGGGCCACCCTTCACCTGCCCCAACCCACACACCAGCCACCAGGGAGAGCCCCGGGCCCCAGAGCCCACTGAAATGATTCAGACGAGCTGCCACTAAGCCCACTTCCCCTGCCTCACCCACTCCTTCCACAGGAACCACAATAAGGGCTCTCTCCTCGGCCCTCCTGACCCACGCTGGTGCAGCACGCCCCTTCTCTTGGGATCTGTGAGTAACATGCCATCTTTCCAGTGACACTCATCTCCCGATCTGCTGGCTCGCCAGCCCTGAATAATAATAAAACCTACATTTTCATGTGGTTACTGGGGACAGGAAACACAGTCAGGTGAGTTTCCAGCTCTGAGTAGAGCGTGGTTTTGCTGCTAATCTAATTCCCATCATGTTCTGAATCATTTCTGAGCCTTTTGGAGGCTAAATGCATGTTGTCCGACAGCAGGCTCAGAATGATCCAGAAAGTGCACCTGAATTTCCTGGACTGAGTAGGACTGCATTGGTGGGTTGCTCACCTCCATCCCCGTGGGGTAAGCAGGGCCCTGGCTGGAGTCCCACGAGCCAGGAGAACAAGCCCCAGTGAAGGCGACAGGACCACTTGGCTCCCATGTCTGGCGTTTGGTGCTTCCTCCCGAGTGGAGGGACCCCCATGAGTCACTCCAGTCCCCTCAGAGATTCTAGATGAGTGGGGAGAGGAGCTGGACACACGTGGCTCAGCGCTTCTCGACAGTCAGGCTGCGCTCCACCCCTGCCCCCGACCCCGAAAGCAAATATTTGCCCTGTTCCTTCCTCCTACGTTCTTGAAAAAAAACTTGCCCCCAGCCTGGACCAGCTGTTCTCAGCTGTGCTGAGCTCTGGAATCCAGTCTTAGCCAATCCTTTGTGGTTGCGCATCTAAGCCACCTTCTCTGGGAATTAATGTTTAAACTCCTTGGTTTCCTCATCTCTCAAACATGAGTTACAGTATCCACCTTGCAGATTTTTGTTGAGGATTAAATTAGGTAAAACATAGAAAATCTTGCACATTTACAGATGCTTAAACGTCTGTTTCCTCTTGTCCATTCTTGCTTTTTTTTTTCTCTCTCTCCGACATCAACAGTTTTTCTCTCTGAGTCCCTGCCTCTGGCGGAGCAGCTCCTGACCCCGCGGAGCCTGAGTTGGGCCTCCCTCAGGGCTTGGCAGCTGTGCCGTTTCTGAAGAAGCAGTGGTCAGCACCCCTGGGAGTCTCTCTGCAGGAGAGTTGATCTGGTTTTTCTCTGTCTGCCAAGGAACGAGGAAGTGGTTTCGGCAGGCGGCCAGGGAGGAGGAGGGTGGCTCCGAGGCCAGGCCCGTGGGAGAGAGGCTGCCAGGCCACCACCATCACGGTTGAGATGCCTGGAACGGGGGGGCCCTATGGCAGCACGAGGCGGCTCCTGACACCACAGCTGACAGAGGCTGCAGCCGGGGAGGGGGCAGCTGGGCTGCCTGCTCCCCAGTCGGGTCACCCAGGACACTCTGTAGGGTGACAGCGCTCTCAGAGGCCAGCAGCTGTAACAAGGGGCCCCGAAATGGAGGGGCGGACAAGAACAGGTGAGAAACCACAAAAGCACAAGACCCGTTTCATGTCGGAGTGAGCCACGGTGAGAGCCACGGGGTCGACCAGAGCGAGTTTGGGAGCAGAGTCAGGAAAAGGGAAAATCGAAGGGTCTCACTGAGGCCATCCCGTTTGTTCACACAGGCTCGGGAGTCCCCAGAGAACTCAGGTCACACACGATCTATCCATCCCCCCAGCAGACACTTCCTCCGTGCCTGTGGGAGCTGGGGATACATCGGTGAGCAAGAACACCCTGCCCCGGGGGGCCGTCACAGTAGACAGACAACCCCGCCTTCTCCGAGAAGCACCTATCTGCTCCCAGAGCATATGAAATGCTTCAGACGTCAAATTCCATTTCTCACGCGTAAATTATTGCTGACACCTGGCCCAGGCGTCCACTGTCACCCTCAGGCAGTCCTTGGGCTGGTGGGGTGGGGTGACCTCGGGCTTGTTTTTCCCATGGGCAGCAGAGAAGTGCAAGGTGGTCAGATGCTATCTCCCCTCGCCCCCACATTTTGTAGGAGGAGGTGAAAAAATGCACCTTAAGAAAGTGAAACCAATGGAATCAAAGTAAAATGGGTGAGATCGGCCACATTAAGAAACCATCTTGTTTCTTTTTGTTTAATTTGGACTCAGGTGCTCAGAATTAGATTAATCAGAATCTTTGGTTCAGGGCACATACTCTTAAGCGGCCTGTTTCTTGATCTGTTTGATAAAAATAAAAGCCCACCACCCAGCATAAGAGCCAGTGGCTCAGTGGTAAAGGGTCCACGTGCAATGCAATGCAGGGACATGGGTTTGATCCCTGGATCGCAGAGACCCTCTGCAGAAGGAAATGGCAAACCACTCCAGTGTTCTTGCCTGGGAAATCCCATGGACAGAGGAGCCTGGTGGGCTACAGTCCATGGGGCTGCAAGCAGTTGTACCTGACTTATTGACTAAACAAGTGTGATAGCCAGCACTTAAGAAAACTTACACCTCCCTCCATATCGCCATCCTGGTCCTACCTGTCACCTGATGACGTCACTACCCTGAAACTTAGATTTCTCATTCTCCTGCTTTCTTAAGTATCAGTCACTCAGCCATGTCCAACTCTGTGCGACCCCATGGACTCTAGCCNCAGCCAGCACTTGAGAAAACTTACACCGCCCTCCATATCGCCATCCTGGTCCTACCTGTCACCTGATGACGTCACTACCCTGAAACTTAGATTTCTCATTCTCCCGCTTTCTTAAGTATCAGTCACTCAGCCATGTCCAACTCTGTGCGACCCCATGGACTCTAGCCCGCCAGGCTCCTCTGTCCATGGGATTCTCCAGGCCAGAATACTGGAGCGGGTTGCTATTCCCTTCTCCAGGGGATCTTCCCAACCCGGAGATCAAACCTGAGTCTCCCACATTGCAGGCGGATTCTTTACCAGCCGAGCCACCAGGGAAGCCTGCTTTCTTATAAGTACAGGCAGTTTTAAACCCTTCAAATCACATATGTGCTCTTTAAATACAGATACATTCACATACAGTTAAAATAGTTTTATCATATGTGTTCAGATATAAATTTGAATGTATGTTAATATATGTGCATGTATGTATTTAGAGAGTTTAGTTTTAGTTGTTTTCCACTTTATATAAAAAAATGTATGTGCATGCTCGGTTGTGTCCAACTCTTTGCAACACCGTGAAATGTAGCCTGCCAGGCTCCTCTGTCCATGGGATTTCCCAGGCAAGAATGCCGGAATTGCCATTTCCTTCTCCAGGGGATCTTCCCAACCCGGGGCTCAAACCTCAGGTATCCTACACTGGCAGGGGGGTTCTTTACCGCTGAGTCACCAGGGAAGATCATATAAAAGGACATCATTCTATAAATCAATGTTCCTGGGATTTGCTATTTCTTCAAGAATATCTAAGATTCAGCTGCAGGTAGCTGTCATTTATTCATTTTCACCTTTGTAGAAGATTCCGTTGTGCTATGATTGTCTTGTTTAGTGGGAATCTGCATTGCTTCTACGTGTTGTTTTTTAAACCACTCTGACGGAAGCTTTAAACATAGCGAGTATTGGTGTGAGGAATGTCCTACACACGTGACCGGTGTAAGCAATGGCCAGCACACGGCCAGTCTTATTTCACCCGCATGACTCCCACTCCAGCACTAGATCGTGCCTGTGGGCTAAGTTACTTGTCGTGTCTGACTCTCTGCGACCCCATGGACTGTAGCCCATCAGGCTGCTCTGTCCAAAGGATTCTTCAAGCAAGAATACTGGAGTGGGTTGCCATTTCCTCCTCCCAGGGATCTTCCCAACCCAGGGATCAAACGTACATCTCCTAAGTCTCCTGCACGGGGAGGCAGGTTCTTTGCCACTAAGGCCTGGGAAGCCCAGGTATTCCACTTACCCCTTGATATTATCATAAATCAGTGCCCCAGGCTCCCTGAGTGTCTCCCACTCTCTCATGCTGTGACCCAGACTTCAAATCTTCGGAGAGGAGAGGAAATGCATAAGGGAGCTGTCAGAGTCCGGGAGTGGTGGCTCTCCTGGCTGCAGACTGCTCCTTTTCTGGGTCGTGGCTGAAGCCACCCAGATCTGAAGGTGGGGTGAAGAGCCCTGGAGGAGGGGCCCCAGGAGGGAAGCACGATGAATGCCACGTGGCCCCCGAGCTGAAGACGCAGCCAAGGAGAAGCACCCGAAGCAGCCGTTCACAAGGCTCTCACCTGTCCACCATCTCCAGCCTCACTTTCCACTCCTTCACGTGAAGGTTCCTGATGGACGCAAAAGCCCTCTGCCTGCGCCATCTCACTTCTCTCTGCTCACCAGCTTTGAAAGCAGGCAAAGAAGGGGAGATGATAGTAACAGGGAATCTAAAATGAAGGGCCAAAACTGCCCATCATCTCCTTGTCTAAACCAGCCATCTGCAAACCTTTTCTCTGAAGGGCCAGAGGGTAAATTCTCCAGCCAGAGCTCCACTACTCAGCCCCACCTTCAAACAGCCAGGGTAGCTGTGGACGGTGCATCCACAGACAGGCTTTCCTGTGTCCTGATAAAACTGAATTTATAGAAACAGAGGCCATGTTGGATTTGGCCAGAAAACTCATTTGCTGACCTTTGGTCTAAACAATACAACTATATTTCAGTTCAGTCGCTCAGTCGTGTCCGACTCTTTGCGACCCCATGAATCGTAGCACGCCAGGCCTCCCTGTCCATCACCAACTCCCGGAGTTCATGCAGACTCACGTCCATCGAGTCCGTGATGCCATCCAGCCATCTCATCCTCGGTCGTCCCCTTCTCCTCCTGCCCCCAATCCCTCCCAGCATCAGAGTCTTTTCCAATGAGTCAACTCTTCTCATGAGGTCCCATCACTTCATGGGAAATAGATGGGGAAACAGTGGAAACAGTGTCAGACTTTATTTTGGGGGGGGCTCCAAAATCACTGCAGATGGTGACTGCAGCCATGAAGTTAGAAGACGCTTACTCCTTGGAAGAAAAGTTATGTCCAACCTAGATAGTATTTTCAAAAGCAGAGACATTACTTTCCCGACTAAGGTCCGTCTAGTCAAGGCTATGGTTTTTCCTGTGGTCATGTATGGATGTGAGAGTTGGACTGTGAAGAAGGCTGAGCGCCAAAGAATTGATGCTTTTGAACTGTGGTGTTGGAAAAAAAAAAAAAAAAAGACAAATAAAAAGAGCAAAAGGCTCTATTAAAGACTCCAGAGTCAGTCCTGTTACTATCCCCATTTTTCAGAAAAGACTGACCTACCATGAGATGAAAGGGCTCGTGCAGGATCACCAAGGCAGCTTGACGTGAGCCTAAGAAACGTGTGTTCAAAGTCTCTGGGTCTTGTTTTCTCCTTGTCTCAATGCAAACAAATTTTAACATCGCTGCGACCATTTAAACTGCATGGGCCCAGGACGCAAGAATGGCTCCTCTCTTGCTCTCTGTGCGTCCCACGCGTGAATCATACGGACTTCCCCTACGCCCACTCACACGAGAGTGCTCACCCTCTGCTCCAGGCCCAAGATTGTTCTGATCCTTAGGCCAGAAGGGCTCCACCTGCTAGCTTATTAAGGGGAAATGCCTTTAACCTGAGGGCCTGTGAGGTCAGGCCCGAAGCTGGTTTCCCAGGTAACCAATAAGCCAATCTGCATCAACTCCCTTTAGCATCAGTAGCTTCCTGCTCCGGAGAAGGCAATGGCACCCCACTCCAGTACTCTTGCCTGGAAAATCCCATGGACGGACGAGCCTGGTAGGAGGCCGTCTGTGCGGTCGCACGGAGTCGGACATGACTGAAGCGACTTAGCAGCAGCAGCAGCAGCTTCCTGCTCTTCCCTGGTAGTTCAGCTTAAGGAATCTGCCTGCAATGCAGGAGACTCAGGTTCAACCCCTGGGATGGAAAGATCCCCTGAGAAGGAAGTGGTAACCCACTCCAGTATTCTTGCCTGGGAAATCCCATGGACAGAGGAGCCTGGTGGGCTGCAGTCCATGGGATGGCCAAGAGTCGGACACGACTGAGCAACTCACACTTCCTGCTTGCCCAGGAGTGAAGACTGCCACCCTGTGCTGCTAGCCAGCCACGGTGGGCGGTGTGGCTCCAGGCCACTTGGTCCCATCCAACAAGCCACTCATATCTCTCTGCCACTGTTTCCAAGCTTTCTTGGGTCTCCAGGCTGGGCAATTACAAGGCTTGCAGACCTGTGGGGTGCAGTCCAGCTGTATAAGACAATTTCTGTTTTGCATACAAACTTCCCTTAATATTATAAATATCCTGGTCTCAGAATCTTGATAATTATCACTTATTACTGAGGCATAATGTTTCGTCATCAGGGTGGTAAGTTTCACTGAACGCTATCTCCTGTCTATTTTATTGAATCAGGTCCTAAGTTCCCAGGAATAGCAGTACTGGGCATCTCTATGGCCCCCATAGTGGGGTAACACAGAAGGGAGACTTGTGGCATTTGCCAATTGCTGTGATGTAAATTCTCCCACCAGAGTTGGTTTTAAGCTACAGTGTGACGTCACTGAACAGAGGAGAGGAGATGACATTGGCTCTTTAAGGAGGTGCAAGCTGGTGCCAGGTGGTGCAGCGGGAAAGAACCTGCCTGCCAACAGGAGATGCGGGAGACGCTGTTTCAATCCCTGGGTCAGGAAGATCCCTTGGGGTAGGAAATGGCAACCCACTCCAGTACTCTTGGCTGGAAAATTCCACAGATGGAGGAGCCTGGCGGGCTACAGTCCATGGGGTCACAAAGAGTCAGATGCGACTGAACCCACACGCACAGGACTGGAAGCTGGTCCCAGCACCCCACTGGCATCACATGTATACCTTGTCACCTCCCAGTGCCAACGTATACACGGTATCACAGGGTGTGAGGGTGGCTGTTTTGTAATGATCTTGGTATCACCTTTTAACACTGGATAGCAGAGGATGAGATGATTGGATGGCATCACCAACTCAACGGACATGAATTTGAGCAAACTCCAGGAGATGGTGAAGGACAAGGAAGCCTGGTGTGCTGTAGTCCATGGGGTCACAGAGAGTCAAACAGGACTTAGCAACTGAACAACAACAGAAGTGTGTGAGTGCTTGTTTAATTCATGATTATTACTGAAACCACAGGTCCTTGGGGCATGTTTCTTCTGCAGTTCTTTACTCATGTTCTTTCATCTGTTCAGTTCTGACACCTTTCTTAAAACCTTGAATCACTCTGCATATAGTTATTAATGCCTTGATCTTGCTTGATGCAATTTCTTTGACAATTTGCTTTTATTGTTCTATTATGCAGAAATTGTAACATAATGAATCCTGTCCATCTTTACTCAGGTGATTCTTTTATTGCTATAAAGAGAATTCATCCTATTTTCTTCTATTCTACAAATAATTATTAAGTGCCCAGTCAACAGCAGGCTTGATTCTAGGTACTGGGGATATAGTAGAGACCAAAATAACATCTCTGCCCTCAAGGAGCTCCCATGCTGGTGGGGAAAACAGACAGAAAATAAACAAGCAAATATAAAATGGAAGGTCTGGTGTGGGTAAGAGCTAAAATGACACAAAGCACAGTTGGTGGGGGGACAGAGAAGGATGGAAATAGAGGGTCTCTTATTTAACATATATGCAGAGTACATCATGAGAAATGCTGGGCTGGAAGAAGCACAAGCTGGAAT
>SJYT01001846.1:70578-184548 GCA_006410635.1 Cephalophus harveyi
AAAGTGGAGAGTGAAAAAGTTGGCTTAAAGCTCAACATTCAGAAAACGAAGATCATGGCATCTGGTTCCATCACTTCATGGGAAATAGATGGGGAAACAGTGTCAGATTTTATTTTGGGGGGCTCCAAAATCACTGCAGATGGTGTTTGCAGCCATGAGATTAAAAGACTTACTCCTTGGAAGGAAAGTTATGACCAACCTAGACGGCATATTGAAAAGCAGAGATATTACTTGGCCAACAAAGGTCTGTCTAGTCAAGGCTATGGTTTTTCCAGTGGTCATGTATGGATGTGAGAGTTGGACTGTGAAGAAACCTGAGCGCCAGAGAATTGATGCTTTTGAACTGTGGTGTTGAAGATGACTCTTGAGAGTCCCTTGGACTGCAAGGAGATCCAACCAGTCCATTCTGAAGGAGATCAGCCCTGGGATTTCTTTGGAGGGAATGATGCTGAAGCTGAAACTCCAGTACTTTGGCCACCTCATGCAAAGAGTTGACTCATTGGAAAAGACTCTGATGCTGGGAGGGATTGGAGGCAGGAGGAGAAGGGGACGACAGAGGATGAGATGGCTGGATGGCATCACCAACTTGATGGACGTGAGTTTGGGAGTTGGTGATTGACAGGGAGGCCTGGTGTGCTATAATTCATGGGGTCGCAAAGAGTCGGACACGACTGAGCTACTGAATTGAACTGAACTATAAGGGCCTTTGGGAAGATCATGTTTGAACAAAGATTTGAATAGGTAAAGGAGTGGGTCATGCCAATTTTCCTGCAATTTGATTTTTAAATTTAACTCATTAACTTAGCAGGAATTTATTTTTGGTATATTATATAAAAGAGGCTGTGATTTTTTTTTTTCCACAATGTGTATGAATCATCTCAACACTCTTCCTCTTTATTTTCAGAAGTTTAATTATGAAAGCTGAATCCATTTCTCCATTCACTGGTACGTTACATATTTTTCAGACCATCTATTTGAAATTACCATTTTCTGGATCATCCTTTTAAAAAGCATTTACCAATTCTTGAGGACTCTTCCTCTTTAGTATTTCTAAATCATCCTGTCCAGTATCAACATAAAATTCCACCTTTCCAAAAGGAAAACCATGCCTTCATTATTTTTGTATCTAGAACATCTGCCATAGAGCATAGTCAACATAGAACTTTTAACACATTTTTATGAAATGAATAAATGAATTTCAAAATTCATTTCGATGTTTTCAACTCTTATTCAAAGAGCGCCTCACACCCACCCACACGCACACTGGTTCCCGTGATCTGGTTTCACAGTAAACATTTCGTGGACAATTCAGTCTTTCACTAAACCCACTATAAACACAGTCTTTGGTAAATAACTGACGAAAAGAACAGCATCCTTCAAAAAGCTGAGCCGCTTCCGTTGGAAAGGACGTGGTTTGATTTGAACTATTTTATTTCCTTTATTTTACTCGGATAGGATTGCGAGTCTGGATGGCCAGTCTTTAACTCCATCAAACCATAGGCTTTTCCAGTTCTGCATTTATACCGTCTGTGCATCCATATGCCCCCCAGAACCAAGACGATGAGGGACAGGGGGGCAAGCATGATCTCCCAGGAGAACGTGGCGGCTGTAGGAAGAACAGAGACACATGAGAGGTGAACAAGCGCCTGTGGCCAAATAGGACACTGCCGTGCACTCTACAGAGAAGGAATCGGCATTTGATTCTTCTAACAGATATGCACTGATTTTCAGCATGTCCCTTATGCCCGGATCAAGGGTACTTGAGAATGATATTGGTGGCATTATGGAAACAGGAAGGTAAAACAGGAATTTCCTGGCAATCCAGTGGTTCACTAGAAAAGCCCCTGAAGCTGGGAGAGGCTGAAGGCAAAAGGAGAAGGGGATGGCAGACGATGAGTTGGTTGGATGGCATCACCGACTCAGTGGACATGAGTTTGAGCAAACTCTGGAAGATGGTAGAGGACAGGGAAGCCTGGTGAGCTGCAGCCCATGAGGTCACGCAGAGTCAGACATGACTTAGTGACTGAACAATCAGTGGTTAAGACTCCAAGCTTCCAGTGTAGGGGGCACGGGTTTGATCCCTAGTTGGGAAAGATCCCATGTGCCCCACAGTGAGTAACGAAATAAATAACAACAACAACAAAGTCAGGTAGAACAAATATCCACCAGAGAGAAGCAGTGTGGATTTCGGCAGGGGGTGGGGCATGGCCAAGGTCTAATTTTGTTCCACCTGCTGGACTATATGCAATGAGGGGTCTATCAAGGTCTTTGCTGGCTAACTGTGATGTGGCCAGGGTATAATATGTCCTTTTCCAGGGAGCCTGGGGGCCAGGAGGAGTCAGTAAAGTAACAAAGGAAAAGAAAAATTTGGAATAAAGGAGCTTTAGGTGTCAAGATTATTGCCTGGATCCAGCTATTTTTAATTCTGCTCCTTTGCAGCTCTGTGTTACGAAAATATAGGAAGCAAGTGTTGATTAACAGTTAACAAGTGGTGGAGGAGAGGGATAAACTGGGAGGTTGGAATTGGCATATACCCACTATATAAAACAGATAATTAACGAGGACATACTGTATGGCACAGGGAACTCTACTCAATACTCTGTAATAACCTACACGGGAAAAGAATCCAAAAAAGAACAGATACGTGTATACGTATAACTGAATCACTTAGCTGTACACCTGAAACTAATACAACATTATAAACCAACCATACTCCAAAATATAATAAAAATTAAATTTTAGAAAGTTAGCAAGTATATTTTAACACTTTAAAATGGTGACTGTCATGGTATGTGAATAATATCTCCATAAAATAAATATAAAAGCACAAAAAAAGAGTAAAGATGGAATTAGAGAAGGTGTAGCTCAGATGTAGAGAACAAACGTATGGATACCAAGAGGGAACAGTAGGGGTGGGGAATGAACTGGGAAGTTGGGATTGACATAGATACACTATTGATACTGTGTATAAAACAGATGATTAATGAGAATCTACTGTCCAATACAGGAAACTCGACTCACTGTTCTGTGGTGACCTAAATGGGAAGAAACTCCCAAAACGAGGAGATAAATGTGAGCATATAGCTGATTCACTTTGCTGTACAGCAGAAATTAATATACTGTAAAGCAACTGCGATCCAATAAAAATTGATGAAAAGGTTAACAATATATTACTTGTTAGATTCACAAAAGAGGCTCTGATTATTGATCACACATGGATGTTCAGTTCAGTTCAGTTCAGTCGCTCAGTCGTGTCCGACTCTTTGCGGAAACCAGAATTCTACACTTCTAAGCTACTATTTATCCTACTCTGTGCAGATTTTGGGAAAAAAACACATTCTCCGGCAATTTCTCCAGATGATTCTTGCATCTTAAAATTCCACAAACCGAGTGAAGCTTTCGTTTTTGGAGCAATTATTGGGAGGCACCTCTGAGCCCTGGTGAAAGCTTTCAGCTGTGAGCTCTGTGGTCAGTCACAGCCGACCCAGCGAAGGACATGCAAGGTCAGGGCTCACGTCCTAGAAATGTGAGCAGGTTCCCAGCCTCAGGACCAGACACGCCACGGCTTCCTCTGGGTTACTACTCTGCAGCCTGGCAGTGGATCCTCCGTTTCTAAGTCTGTACCACCATGGGCTCGTTCATGGAGAAATGATCTGAAACGTCAGCCCTAGCTTGTGTCCTCCGCCAGTGGTTCTCAAAATACAGCATGAACAGAGCTTGCTGAAAGTCAGTCTTTGGCCTCCCCCACAGAATTTCCCTGGGTAGCTCTGCTGGTGCATCGTCAACCAGTGGCTCAAGCGGGGCATGCTGGTGTGTGGAGAGCACGGTTGCAGAGAAGCTACACTGTGTGGTCATTCCTGCCCTCAGGCTTATCCAGATCCTCAACTGTCCAGGAAAAGCTTGTCTGATGTTTCAGGTTTAGGAATTTAAAGCTTCTCTCTGTATGGCTTCCCTGGTGGCTCAGAGGTTAAAGCGTCTGCCTCCAATGCAGGAGACCCAGGTTCGATCCGTGGGTTGGGAAGATCCCCTGGAGAAGGAAATGGCAACCCACTCAAGTATTCTTGCCTGGAGAATCCCATGGATGGAGAAGCCTGGTAGGCTACAGTCCACGGGGTCGCAAAGAGTCGGACACGACTGAGCGACTTCACTTTCTTTATGGGAAGATGCAAGAGTCTGGGCTAACTAAAATCAATCCTTTCCTATACATCTCAGCTTTCTGGGGCCAGTATCTGGTGGTTTTTCACATCCTCCCCTCACCCACCCCCAGCTCTTCCATGGTCACCGTAGGAAGTGGGTACAGCCTGGTGGGGGCCCAGATCATAGGTATTGTTCTTTATGGGTGCCCTCCAGAAATAACTCTCAACTTAAAAAAAAAAACAAAACTTGTTCGCAGCTGCCTCCTCTGCAAACACCCAAATGGAGGGGGGCTTGTGTTTATTGATTGTACTGATGGCCCAGAAGTCAGGGTAAGGTCCCCAGTGGGAATCACTTTATCTCTTCCCTTCTTGTCCTTCGAACAGCTGACAGACTACATCACTCACACCTCCCTTTCCTGCTCAGCACTCAAACACTGAGAAGAAATCGATCTTTCAAAATGATTTTTTTTTATTTTGAAAGTTGCTCAGTTGTGTCCGACTCTTTGCAACGCCATGGACTATACAGTCCATGGAATTCTCCAGGCCAGAATACAGGTGTGGGTGACCTTTCCCTAATCTAGGGGATCTTCCCAACCCAGGGATCAAACCCAGGTCTCCCACAGAGGATTCTTTACCAGCTGAGCCACATCAAAAGGATAAATCAGGTTTTTCTTTTCTCTTGTTTCAATGTTCTTCCATGAGCAGTGAGTTGATCTAGCTACAGTCTTGCACTTTATTTCCTGATGTTGTTGTTGTTTAGTCATTCAGTCGTGTCCAATTCCTTGTGACCCCGTGGACTATAGCCCGCCAGGCTCCTCCGTCCATGGGATTTTCCAGGCAAGAGTACTGGAGAGGGTTGCCATTCCCTTCTCCAGGGGATCTGCCCAACCCAAGGATCAAACCCCTTTCTCCTGCATCACAGGCAGATTCTTTACCACTAAGCAACCAGAGAAGCCCTATTTCCTGGTGACTGATGGCTTTAACCCTAAAGCCACCTGAGCTCTGGGTACCTCCCAATCCCCAGCCCTGGGAGGATGAAGTTTCTCAACCTCAGGATGAAAAACCTCCCACCCACCTCGAGGGGTCAGGGAAGCACACTGGCCCTGCTGATCCAGCAGAACCACAGGAGACACACGGTTTTGTTTTTAAATCTATCACAGAACCATTTTGTCTTTTTTCCAAAAATCAGCTTCCTCTTTAAATTTTCCTTTGAGTATAATCTCCCAAAGCCAGCCTCCACCCTACCAAAACCATTCACAAATACAGAGAGAAAACCATTCACAAATACGGAGAGATGTGTTTTCTGAGCTCCACTAACAGAAAACTCACAGACTCACCTAAGTAACCACCTGATGAATCAGGACCTTCATTTCACATCCACAGAGCACCCAACACTTGTCTTTCCCTTTCATGACCCCCTCCCCCGCAAAATCCATACCTTCTTTGACCGTGGTACGAAGCGTCTGGGAACTCATCGTGTTACGGACAACACATTTAAAATCCGTGTGCAAATCCTCTCTTCTGACAGGATCAAAAATCAGTGGCACTTCAATGTAGTTCTCATTGTTTTCTGAGTATGCCCTGAGTGAGAAAACAGAGCTCAACATCCACTGTCAAACGCCGGCTTGGCTTTTCAATACACACACCTACACACCCTCAGAGCTCCGCTGGACTTAAATGGATGGCACGATTTACCAAGTTAGGGCCACTTGCCATTACAGTTGTTATGTACTCGGGAGACTTCCTAAGCCTGTTCCTTAAGGTAAGAATAACTCTCAAGCTGCTGGTCGCTGGGATAGGATGCCTGTGACAATGCGAACTTACAGAAGCCAGCTTCTTTGGATAAACAGGTAGGGGTGGGGGGGGGGTCACTTTTTAAGGCTCTTGATAAACAGTGAACCATTGGTGGGAACAGAAATGTCTAGTCTGGGGATATTGGACTGTATGACCAACCGATCATTTGCATATTGAAGCGAGGGAGGGAGTTCCAGGAATCCCATCCTCCTCCTTGTCTGCTCTCACCACCATTCACCGCCAGCTCTCACTCTGGAAGTTCAAGTTCAGAACCAAGAGCAGCAGACGAGGGGCAGGGCTCTAGTCAACATCACTGCCACTTATAATGTTATCGGCATCCAAAGATGCTTCACATTATTTATTAGTACAAATAAAAATACCGTGGCTGTGGATCCACTAGGACTATTTTTGTTTTTCATCTATGGGGGAAAAGTAGGCTCCTTTAAGTAAATGGATAGTATGAGCAAAAAAAAAAAAAAAAAAAAAACTTGTCCGCAGCTGCCTCCTCTGCAAACACCCAAATGTAGGGGGGCTTGTGTTTATTGATTGTGCTGATGGCCCAGAAGTCAGGGTAAGGTCCCCAGTGGGAATCACTTTGTCTCTTCCTTTCTTGTCCTTCGAACAGCTGACAGACTACATCACTCACACCTCCCTTTCCTGCTCAGCACTCAAACACTGTGAAGAAATCGATCTTTCAAAATGATTTTTTTTTAGTTTGAAAGTTGCTCAGTTGTGTCCAACTCTTTACAATACCATGGACTATACAGTCCATGGAATTCTCCAGGCCAGAATACAGGAGTGGGTAGCCTTTCCCTACTCCAGGGGATCTTCCCAACCCAGGGATCAAACCCAGGTCTCCCACATTCCCAGAGGATTCTTTACCAGCTGAGCCACGTCAAAAGGATAAATCAGGTTTTTCTTTTCTCTTGTTTCAATGTTCCTCCATGAGCAGTGAGTTGATCTAGCTACAGTCTTGCACTTTATTTCCTGATGTTGTTGTTGTTTAGTCACTCAGTCGTGTCTGATTCCTTGTGACCCCATGGACTATAGCCCACCAGGCTCCTCCGTCCATGGGATTTTCCAGGCAAGAATACTGAAGAGGGTTGCCATGCCCTTCTCCAGGGGATCTACCCAACTCAAGGATCAAACACCTTTCTCCTGCATCACAGGCAGATTCTTTACCACTAAGCAACCAGAGAAGCCCTATTTCCTGGTGACTGATGGCTTTAACCCTAAAGCCACCCTGAGCTCTGGGTACCACCCAATCCCCAGCCCTGAGAGGATGAAGTTTCTCAACCTCAGGATGAAAAACCTCCCACCCACCTCGAGGGGTCAGGGAAGCACACTGGCCCTGCTGATCCAGCAGAACCACAGGAGACACACCGTTTTGTTTTGTTTTTAAATCTATCGCAGAACCATTTTGTCTTTTTTCCAAAAAAATCAGCTTCCTCTTTAAATTTTCCTTTGAGTATAATCTCCCAAAGCCAGCCTCCACCCTACCAAAACCATTCACAAATACAGAGAGAAAACCATTCACAAATACGGAGAGAAAACCATTCACAAATACGGAGAGATGTGTTTTCTGAGCTCCACTAACAGAAAACTCACAGACTCACCTAAGTAACCACCTGATGAATCAGGACCTTCGTTTCACATCCACAGAGCACCCAACACTTGTCTTTCCCTTTCATGACCCCCCTCCCCTACAAAATCCATACCTTCTTTGACCGTGGTACGAAGCGTCTGGGAACTCATTGTGTTACGGACAACACATTTAAAATCCGTGTGCAAATCCTCTCTTCTGACAGGATCAAAAATCAGTGGTACTTCAATGTAGTTCTCATTGTTTTCTGAGTATGCCCTGAGTGAGAAAACAGAGCTCAACATCCACTGTCAAATGCCGGCTTGGCTTTTCAATACACACACCTACACATCCTCAGAGCTCCGCTGGACTTGAACGGATGGCACGATTTACCAAGTTAGGGCCACTTGCCGTTACAGTTGTTATGTACTCGGGAGACTTCCTAAGCCTGTTCCTGAAGGTAAGAATAACTCTCAAGCTGCTGGTCGCTGGGATAGGATGCCTGTGACAATGCGAACTTACAGAAGCCAGCTTCTTTGGATAAACAGGTGGGGGTGGGGGGGGCACTTTTTAAGGCTCTTGATGAACAATGAACCATTGGTGGGAACAGAAATGTCTAGTCTGTTGGGGAAATTGGACTGTATGACCAACCAATCATTTGCATATTGAAGCAAGGGAGGGAGTTCCAGGAATCCCATCCTCCTCCTTGTCTGCTCTCATCACCATTCACCGCCAGGTCTCACTCTGGAAGTTCAAGTTCAGAACCAAGGGCAGCAGACGTGGGGCAGGGCTCTAGTCAACATAACTGCCACCTGTAATGTTACCGGCATCCAAAGAAGCTTCACATTATTTACTAGTACAAATAAAAATACTGTGGCTGTGGATCCACTAGGACTATTTTTGTTTTTCATCTATGGGGGAAAAGTAGGCTCCTTTAAGTAAATGGATAGTATGAGCAAGCTGACATATGGCATGTGAGTCCTGCCCAAACTTCTTGCAATGAGGATCCACAAGCAAAGGGTCATGCTAACCACATCTAATTTCTATCCACTAAACTGCATCTAGAAAGTTCTTGTTGGATAGATCATTCCAAAAAGACAAGAATTTGGCAAGCAAAAATTCAGGCAAATTCAGAGTACTGACACTACAATTTTAAAAATCCTTTATGATTTGGAACGTGGAAGGGTCTGCCTTCCTCACACAAAAATGGTTCCCATTTAGAAGGCCTGACTGTTCTGCGTTCAGTGTGAGAAAACGTTTTCCAGAGATGAAGGCTTATGAGAACAGAATCCTCGCTTTCTTTCATAGCATCCTTCCTTAGAGACTGTGGTAGCCCACCGTTCCCTGAGAAATAGGTGGGGCTCAGATCCTGCTGCTACATCTCAGGGTCTCTTTAAGGGCTGTGAAAATGTTGGCCTCCCAGGTTGCAAAGTCAGGAATGGACACATCTTAGCTCAAAGTATTTGTTTGAAAACTGTAACACTCGAGAGAAAAAGGTTTAATTAAACAACTAGAAGAGGCAACACCTACCAAGTATGAGGCTGCTACTCAACTCATAGCATTACAAGCCTTGATTCTCAAGAGGAGTTGGTGATTCTTAGCAATACTCAATGTCAAAGATGCTAAAAATCCAACAGATTAGAATAAAAAAATATATATAGGTTTGTACTGTGGTGTGTGTGTGTGTATGTCATATAGGATGGGTTGGCTAGGACACTGTCTGTACAAGGAAGTGACGTCTGCAGAGGGTCACAACAGCTGTGCCCAGGGGACAAGGAAGACCCGCCCCATCACT
Source organism: Cephalophus harveyi (assembly GCA_006410635.1). Taxonomy (NCBI): domain Eukaryota; kingdom Metazoa; phylum Chordata; class Mammalia; order Artiodactyla; family Bovidae; genus Cephalophus; species Cephalophus harveyi. Next base: position 79,886 of record SJYT01001846.1, read on the forward strand.
TACTGGCGCTCCCCCTCGGTCACGCGGCCCCCGTGGTAGGCATCCTCTATGAGGGTGTTGTTGGCCGTCCACCACAGCAGAGTGGTTGTGTGTATGCCGGCTCCCAGAAACACCTTACATGGGATTGTCAGCCTTGACCCTGTGACAGCAAGACATAGCGCGTCAGATGTCAGAACCCAGCAGGTGGACAGGGGTCACTTCAGGGGATCTGAGCAGTGGGCCTTTCCACTTCTTCTCAGACACCCTCACCACACTATTATTTTTTCTTAGAAGGAATGTTAGTTCCCTTAAGCTTTCACCTCGAGCGTCAGTATTTACTAAGCATCTGCAGCTCCTTCCTCATGGCAGATGGAAAGCCAGAGGCAAACAGCTTCCCAAGGCCACTGGGCTCCTACAGAGCATTCTGAAGTCCCAGGCCACCTTCCTCCACAATTCATTCTCGCTGCCTCCAAAAATCCGGATGGGAGTGTGGATTCTCTTTGCCCACTGCTGGTCTCGGCTCTCCTGTTTGCCCAGGGAGCTCTCCACCCAGGTCGTGTTCATCTAGGATTAACCCTTTCAAAAGTCACTGTGTTTACCATTCATGGTCCAAAAGGATACACGCACCTCCGTGTTCATTGCAGCACCATTTATAATAGCCAGGACATGGGGGCAACCTAACTGTCCACAGAGGAATGGGTAAAGAAGACGTGGTGCATATATACGAGGGAACATTGTGTGTGTGTGTTAATCGCTCAGTCGCATCTGACTCTTTGCGACCCTATGCACTGCAGTTCTCCAGGCTCCTCGGTTCACGGGACTCTCTAGGCAAGAATATTAGAGTGGGTTTCCATTCCCTTCTCCAGGGTAATCTTCCTGACCCAGGGATTGAATCTGCATTGCAGGCAGATTCTTTACCATCCGAGCCACCAGGGAAGCCCAAAGAAGATGTGGCACATATATACAATGAAATATTACTAAGCATATGAAAGAACAAAATAACGGCATTTGCAGCAACGTGGAAAGACCTAGAAATTGTCATGCGGAGTGAAGTGAGTCAGACAGAGAAGGAGAAATATTACATGACATCCCTTATATGTGGAATCTAAAAAGAAATGATATAAATGAAGTTACAAAACACAAATAGGCTCATAGACTTCGAGATTGAACTTACAGTTGCCTGCAGGGAAGAAGGCGGGGAAGGGATAGTTAAGGAGTTTGGGATGAACATGTACACACTGCAATATTAAAAATGGATCACACAAGGGCCTGCTGTATAGCACAGGGAACTCTGCTCGATGTCATGTGGCAGCCTGGATGGGAGGGGAGCTTGGGGGAGAATGGATAAATGTATATGTATGGCTGAGTCCCTTCGCTGTTCACCTGAAACTATCACAACATTGTTAATTGACTATGAAAGTAACAGTGAAGTCGCTCAGTTGTGTCCGACACTTTGCAACCCCATGGACTGTAGCCTACCAGGCTCCTCTGTCCATGGGATTTTCCAGGCAATCGTACTGGAATGGATTGCCATTTCCTTCTCCAGGAGATCTTCCCAACCTAGGGATTGAACCTGGGTCTCCCGCATTGTAGACAGACGCTTTACCGTCTGAGCCACCAGGGAAGTCCCCTAATTGACTATACCCCAATACAAGATAAAAACTTCTTTCAAAAGAAAAAGCCACTGTGTTTTACATGAAGGGTGCCTTCTACAGTTGTGCGATGTGATAGTCCTGAGTCCCTTGCCTCAATCACTGTCGTTTTTTTTAGTCACCAAAGTTGGGAACAAAAGAAGAAATCCTGCCCATGCATGTCTTTCTCGAGAGATGGGCCTCCCTGGGGCATGGGCTTTAACCCCCCGGCCCCACTTCAGGCTCAGAAAGCCTGCTTTTGTTCTTCCTACACACCCCTCTGACCTTAAAAGATTTCTCAGGCAGAAGCAGCCCATTCAATCCGGCCACAGGTGACTCTGCCAGGCACATCCATGCATGCAAAGCAACGCGGTGGGAGGCACAGGTTTGTGGGCTCGGGAACATGGAGGAGCCGGGGTCAGCACTGACCTGGGTCCCCACCTCCCCAGGCTTCCAGAAGATAGAGCCAAGATAGCCTCGAGAGCTGCAACTCCGGTGTCAGGCCACAACCCCAGCATCTGCAAGAGCCCCCCTAGGCTCCATGATCACCAATTAAAGTTTAAAATTTAAGTGCTAGTTGCTCAGTCGTGTCCAACTCTGCAAGATAGCCAAGATAGCCTCGGGAGCTGCAAGATAGCCAAGATAGCCTCGGGAGCTGCAGAGAGCCAAGATAGCCTCGGGAGCTGCAACTCCGGTGTCAGGCCACAACCCCAGCATCTGCAAGAGCCCCCCTAGGCTCCATGATCACCAATTAAAGTTTAAAATTTAAGTGCTAGTTGCTCAGTCGTGTCCAACTCTGCAACCCCGCAGACTGTAGCCCACCAGGCTCTTCCATCCATGGGCTTCTCCAGGCAAGAACACTGGAGAATACCGTTTCAGCTGCCAGGGAAGCCTCAAGAATACTGGCGTGGGTAGTCATTCCCTTCTCCAGGGCATCTGCCCAACCCAGGGATCAAACCCAGGTCTCCTGCATTGCAGGCAGATTCTTTACCATCTGAGCCACCGGGAAAGCCCTTAAAATATAAGCCTAAGACCAAACAGAAGAGATAGGTAGGTAGACGGATGGATGGATGGATAGATAAATGATTGGTGGATCAATAGACATATGACTGATAGATGGATAGATAGAATTCTGCAGCCAGGGTTTAATAAATGAGCATAAGACCTAAAAAACGATTATATAAAAAACACACACAAAAGGTACAGACCTCACAGACACACAGGCCTGAGTCTGAACCCCAGCCAGACTCAACTGAGACTTTTTGACAGGCACTGAGCCAGTGACCCCCACCACCTTCACCCCAGGCATCTTTTCTTCTGGAAAATGGGAGAAATAAGACCATCCCACAGGGTTGATGTTGGCATTGAAAGACATCTTATTAGACTTCACAGTGTTTGATAAGAAAGCGTGTGCTGGCCGGAACAGTGAAGGGGTGAAAAACGAAAACCTCTGACAAGCATTATCTCCCTTGACCCACTGACCTGATAGTAAGCGACAAGAAACTGTCTCCAGGGAGCCAGCAGGGCAGTCTGAGCCTTGGGCGTAATGCTAGCATTAGCCACATGTTGGTGAATTATTAATATTTTAAATAGACCTCAGGTGCTGCCTGGGACATCATGCCATCAGTTATTCCTTTCATGTAGTTAACAATGGCCACCAGAATGTTCTGATTTTTTACATTGAGTTTTTTTGTAGGTAGAGTTTTCAAGAAGTTAAATGTGCATGCTTCCCAACAATGCCATTTCTATGAACATTTGACAAAGAGAAATGTTCCCTCACACTTGTTAATTCTCGCTGGGATAACAACATAGTTATTTCTTGCAGGGAGGGTCTCCACCCGAGATGTGCATCCCCTAGGGCAGGCACAGTGGGTGACACAGGGGTCCCGGGGCCCCAGATTTGAGATTGCAGGCACCCCCATGGATCACACGGTCCTTACCCAGTGAGGCTGAGATGGTCTGGTGGGGAGAGATGATCACAGGAATGGTCTCCTCCTCTCGTTCTGAGAAAGCAGGAGGAAAGGAGATTCAATGAGGAAGCGCTTCATTGCGAGCTGAGGGTCAGGGTCTATTGTTTAGCTAATTAGCTAAATTCTCTTTTGCAGCAGAGCCAGACATTGTAAGACTCCGCTTTTGTCTGGCAAAGGAAACTGGCTAGCCATGAAATTGAGGCTCTTTGGCCAACGCTTTTCCCAGAAGAGAGATTACTGGAAGAAGCCGCAGTTATACACACATTCCTCTTGCAGATGTTCTATGCTCTGCGATAACAATTAACCATTCCACTCCCTGGCTTCCTGAATGAACCCTTAACAGGAATGTTCTCGATATCCACAGGACGGGCATTACTTCAAAGGCTCCTCACCCTAAAGTAGCCCCCTCCACCCCTGCCACAGAGTCCTGGAGTCACTTCTGAAAATAAAAAAGGCACAGGACATCCAGAACCACCTGTTTGTGATGCTAACCCGTGTGTGTGTGCTCAGTCACTTCAGCTGTGTCAGATTTTGTGCGACTCTATGGACTGTAGCCCGCCAGGCTCCTCTCTCCATGGAATTTTCCAGGCAAGAATACTGGAGTGGGTTGCCATGCCCTCCTCCAGGGGCTCTTCCCGACCCTGGGATCAAACCTGAGACTCCTGCATTGGCAGGCAGGTGCCACTGGGAATGGCCACCTGGGAGACCTGCTAACCCCACACTGAGAGAGAAACAGGGTAACCCAGCTTGGCCACCTGGGCTTGTAATTGAGGAAACTGACTCTTTGTGGAGGAATCAGAGACCAGCTCCCCAAGAGGCAGTTCTCCCAGCAGCTTGAAGAAACTGGGCATCTGAACTGGGGCAGAAAGGCCAGCGAAGGGTGGATGAAGGGCTGCCCATGTCCACCAGGGCTCCATCCTCATGTCTTCCACTAAAGAGCATCTGAAACCCTAATGGGATAAGCTTTAGGCAGCAACCCAGGTGAGCCCAGAGAGCAGCCGGCTTCTCCACTGTGACCGAGATCATGACCAGGAGCCTGTGCCTCCCTCCAAGGTCACAGGGCTGCTTCAGGGAGGCAGAGAGGGGAGAAAGATGCCCCAAGGACAAGATACATCCGTGGGCCAAGAGTCCAGGGCATGTCAGGATCACCTGGGGGCTTATTAAATATGGGCTGCTCATTGTTTCTTGTTCAGTACGTCTGGGAGGAGGCCTGAGAGTCTGCGTGTCTCATGAGTACCCAAGTGATGCTGCAGCTGGAGGACCACCCTTGAAATGGGCTGAGACACAGTGTGGTCTGAGACACAGGATAATAGGTAGGTTGGCGCCCCCTCGTGTTCCTGTGCAGTATCACATGAACAGGATAACGGTGGAGGGGGTCGGGATTCTAGGGGATCCCCTCTGCGGGGGAGCAAGGGGCTAATGTGATTGAATCCTCACCAGACACAGAGATTTCCGTTCATGGAAGACTCGATTTTCCCTGTAATAAGACTGAATCTCTGTATTCTCTGGGAGAAGAAAGTCTTTTCTCTTTGTAAACTAATTATATGCCTGAACATAGTTTCAAAGCTCTCTGAAATGTCCGTGTGTGAGTGTGTGTGTGTCTGCTCAGTTGCTCAGTCATGCCCAGCTCTCTGCAACCCCATGGACTGTAGCCTGCCAGGCTCCTCTGTCCATGGGACTCTCTAGGCAAGAGTACTGGAGTAAGGTGCCAGTCCCTCCTCCAAGGAATCTTCCTGACCCAGGGATCGAACCCTTATCACGTGCATCTCCTGCATTGGCAGGCAGATTCTTTACCACTAGTGCCACCTGGGAAGCCCTGAAAAGACCCCGATTGTGTAGTTATTCAGTGTATAAAATTAAGAGAAGCGCCATACTGTCCAGAGCAGGGGCCAGGACTTCACCGCTCGTGTGCCTNAACCCTTATCACGTGTATCTCCTGCATTGGCAGGCAGATTCTTTACCACTAGTGCCACCTGGGAAGCCCTGAAAAGACCCCGATTGTGTAGTTATTCAGTGTATAAAATTAAGAGAAGCGCCATACTGTCCAGAGCAGGGGCCAGGACTTCACCGCTCGTGTGCCTCATGCACCAAGCTTGATGCCCAGCACGTAGGAGGCGTGGAAGAAACAGTGACCAAACTTGAAATGCTAATTGGTACTGTTCACACATTATTTTCAGGTAGAACTCATGTAAACCAGTGCACGCCCTTGCTATTTTAAATCCTGGTTTCAAGAGCCACGAGACACACGTGTGTTAGCCGCTCAGGTTTCTCAGTCGTGCCTGACTCTTTGCGACATCCTGGGCTGTAGCCCACCAGGCTCCTCTATCCATGGAATTCTCCAGGCAAGAATACTGGAGTGGCTTGTCATTTCCAAATCCAGGGGATTTCCACAACCCAGGGATTGAACCTGCGTCTCCTGCACTGCAGGAAGATTGTTTACCGTCTGAGCCTTCAGGCTAGACATGCTTGGGGAAGATCAAAAATGAGAGATTTTTTTCACCAGCTATACTAATGTATAGACTTCTCATTGAAAACTCCAAAAAATCCTAGTATCCTAGAATTAGGAGAAGGAAACGGCAACCCACTCCAGTATTCTTGCTTGGGAAATCTCATGGACAGAGGAGCCTGGTGGGCTACAGTTCATGGGGTCATAAAGAGTCAGACACGACCCACCAACTGAGCACGCATGCACATCCTAGAATTAGACACAAAGCTACGGCAACTGGGTTCTGATGACTGGCCCTCGAGGTGCAAGCCTTCCAAACCGACCGTGCAGAGGGACCTTCCAAGTGAACTACTGTTTGGCTCCCTCTAGTGGTATATATTTTAACTTCAGACTTAGAACCCTGTCAACTACCCAGGGATTCACTGTTCATAAAATCACCCAGCTTTCTATCCTTCCAAGTGTCATACACGTCTTATAAGCCTGGTGCCAAGAGATTTGCCGTATCTGTTTTCCTCTCATACTAAAGACACTCAGAGAATTCTACATGAAATCAAACCAATATTGTAAAGCAATTTTCCCTCAATTAAAAATATTTCTTTAAAAAAGTCAATCAAGAAATAACAACCTGCAGGAAAAAAAGAGTTCTACGTGAGCCCTAATTTTTTCCTTGCATGCTTGTTGCTGAACCAGGGTACAGAGGTTTCTTGATGGCAAGTACTCACTCTTAACTTGGAGTTTGATATTCCTGGTGATGTTGTATTGCCTGTCTTTGTGGGCATACGTCATGGCACAGGTATAGTAGCCTGCGTCCTCCTTGGACACATTGTTTACCAGTAAGCGAGTTCCCCTCACACTGAGAAACTTCTGGTTGTCTTGATCCAAAGGGACAGAATCCTTAAGGGAAAATGGTTTTCAAAGTTACACTGTATCCTTGTATATGTATGGCTGAATCTCTTCATTGTCTACCTAAAGCTATCACAACATTGTTCATTGGCTATACCCCAATACAAAATTTAAAGTTTTTTTAAAAAGTTAAACTATATTCTAATTGATATCTCAAAAGCTATGAACAGCATCGGTATTATGCATCACTATTGAATTTGCAAGCCAAGAAACACCTTGGTATTTACTTTGCAAATATTGTCCTTTGAGGTGTGCTTTTAACTGTATTTTTAGGAGAGGGAGTTTTAGCATATAAAATAAAATGGCTAGATTGAAAAGAATGAAATAATGCCATTTGCACCAACATGGATGGGGCTAGAGATTGTCATACTGAGTGATGCAAGTCAGAAAGAGGAGAAATATCTTATGACATTGCTTATATGGGATTCTAAAAAGAAATGGTACAAATGAACTTATTTACAAAAAAGAAATAGACTCACAGACCTAGAAAATAAACTTATAGTTGCTGGAGGGAAGGATGGGGGGAAGGATAGTTAGGGAGTTTGGGTTGGACATGTGCACACAGATATATTTTAAATGGATAACCATCAAGAACCTACTATTTAACTCAAGGAACTCTGCTCAATGTCATGTGGCAACCTGGATGGGAGAGGAGTTTGGGGGAGAGTGGATACATGTTATGTATGGCTGAGTCCCTTCACTGCCCACATGAAACTATCACAAGACTTTTATGAATTGGCTATACCCCGTTACAAAATAAAAAGTTTGTAATAAATGGCTGGGTCTGTTTAACCACAAGGTTTAAAGCACGTTTGCTTCAGCACAACGGGAAAAAAAGAAACTATCTTCTTTGACAAAGTAGGCCATTAAAATATAAATATATTTATGGCCTAACTGCTGCCTATAGGCCCTGGGAAACATCCAGAAAGGAGTGCTATGATGTAGTCATGGTGGATGCCCACAAGAGTTGATGTTGCAGTAATCACATTAAGAATCATTTCAAGTTAAAGAGTCAGGAGAGATGGAGAAAATTTTGTAAGAGAAAACTGAGTGTGAGACAAAGCCGCACTTTGGACAAAGGTACTGCGGAGCAGAGGAAACACCTCATGAGCACAAAATGTTCTCGGGAACATCTCTTTCAAAACCATGACGATTGCAATCGTTGAATAGAACCCTGAGTCATTTCACAGACTTATTCTGAATGGGAACACGGGCATAACTGGAAAAGTTTGTCAGCCACATGACTCATTAAGTCTAATTGAACAATATACTTAATTAAAAACAGAGATTTCATCATTCCCAACACATGTGATCAAATATGAACAAACCCAAACAGGGCTCAGATGGTAAAGAATCTGCCTGCAATGTGGGAGACCAATTTTGATCCCTGGATCAGGAAGATCCCCTGAAGGAGGAACTGGCAGCCCACTCCAGTATTCTTGTCTGGAGAATCCCACGGGCAGAGGAGCCTGGCAGGCTACAGTCCATGGGGTCCCAAAGAGTTGGACATGACTGAGCGACTCACACACACACACAGAGTGTGGGTTTCTGATTAGTGTACTTCAAATGTGAACAGTCTCTAGTGTATGATTAAGTTTAAAAAGGTAAAACAGGGCAGAGCCACACGGTTCGTCCAGGGTCTACCAGTCTCCAGGGTGTCCCGTGCAGCAGGGATGTGCGCATTCTGGCCTCCACGGTCAGAGGTCTGACTTCACCCTCTGCCGGCTGAGTGACCTTGGGCACGGTACTCACACTTGTGTATCTCCCTCTCCTAATCCATAAAATGGAGATGTTAACAGCCCCTGCTGCACTGGGTTCATGTCGGGGACTTGAGAACAGACTGGGACACATGCATGCTCAGCGACGGTCAGCACTCTTGGGATGGGAACTGACCTAAGTGCTACCAGGATGCCCCTGTCCACGCGCATTTACACACCGAGCACTGCCCAGGGTGTCTCACACACTTGCTCCATGTCAACTCGAAAAGTCCCAGCTGGTGGGAGGGATGAACTGCCGCCTTACAGAGAAAACAGGTTAAAGAGGGAAAGAAGCTGACCAAGGCTAGACAACAGGTCACTGAAGATGCAGGGTTTCCAATCAGACTGGTCACCCCCCAGAATCCATGCTCTTTCCTCTACTGTAAAATCTCCCACTTGACCTTTCTATGTGCTTATGAAACCAAGAGTTCCTCTATTGGGTGGACTAATTCATAAGAGCTGGCTCCTTACTGGGTTCATTAAAAAGGTCGTTCAGGCTTTGCCATGCCATCCTATACAAAAAAACTGAATGGACTTTTTGGCCAACTCAGTATTTTCTCTGAAAATCACTTAAAAGTTTCCAATATTAACTTGACATACTATAGCTATTTTGTAGTTAGAATGCTTGTCAATTGGTCAACCTAATTCTTTTACTGAAGTGTTCATTTCTATCCATTTTTAAACAAGTAACTGTACTTTTCAGTATCAACTCACAGTCTATATCAGGGGTCAGCAAACTTTTTCTGTAAAGAGCCAGAAAGTAAATATTTTAGGCCACATGTCTTCTGTCCAACTACTCAACTCAGTTGTTGCTGCCCCATAAAAACAGAGACAAATGAGCATGTCTCAGTAAAACATTACTTACAGACACAGATTTGAGTTTTATATCATTTTCACAGGTCATGAAATAATAGTCTTCTTTTAATTTTTTAAACCATTTCAAAACATGAAAACTATCCTTAACTGGATAACTGTTAACTATCCTTAACATCCAAAAATGAGTAGCAGCTAATATTCAAAATAGATAATAACAAGGACCTACTCTATAGCACCAGGAACTCTGCTCAGTGTTACGTGGCAGCCTGGGTGGGAGGGCAGTTTGGGGGAGAATGGGTACATGCATATGTATGGCTGAGCCCCTTTGCTGTCCACCTGCAACTATCACAACGTCATTAATTAAATATACTCCAATACAAAATAAAAAGTTAAAAAACAAATAAAGGAGTGGCAGCTCACTGGCCCAGGGCTGCCTTATGCCCACCCCTGGTCCACACAGGGAGCTGACAAAGGTATTTATCAAACAAGACAGGAAATCGTGTCTACACCAATATTTACTCCTTTAACCCAAAGGTTAATTTTCATGTGCTTTTACAAAAACTATTAACACATATATAAAGTTGTTAAACAGTTCTTTCTAAATTTCTATAGACACAGCATAGAGTGAAAAGCTACTTTCTTCAGTTTTTATTTATTCTGCATTCATTTCACACTCTGTCTTTTCAAATCACTATCTGAGGATGCTTACTCAAGCCTTATAAAGATGCATAGAATATACTAATCATGGCCCTTTTAAAAAATCATTGGTTAAAAAAATAGAAAAGTGAATATATCGCCTTCAGAATGGGTATTTTATATCTTTTCTATGGCTCTTCAAACATGTATTCATTAAATGGCAACTTTTAGAGACGTACCTTGTACCACTGAATCTTCACGTCAGCATTGTTACCGATGAATTCACTCAGATCAGGACAAACTAGGAGCCCAGAGGCTGACAAGGGTATAATTTGTGGGTAGAAGATGAGAGGCACGGAGGCGTCTGTCTTCTCGAAAACCCTGAGCTCAACGGACATTTTGTCACAGTAAGAGGCATTTCTGATTGAAAAGGGGAGAAAAGAATACTAAATGGCAAGGCAGGATGAAAGTAAAACTGAATGAAATTAAGAATGACTTCCCCAATCTCAGTGAATACTTCATTCTGTATTTTTCTCATTAGTATTGTAGTATTTCTGTCCCTATTCCTTTTGAATCTTTGGGGGACAAAAGAAGTACCGTGTCATAATTGTCATATAGGAATGGTGATGTATTCTGCATGTTTCTCAAAGGACCCTTCACAAGCCTGCTTTCAAGGCCATTGAGGCCACTAAGAAGAAATTCCAGTTTCTTAGTGGAGAAGGCCATGGCACCCCACTCCAGTACTCTTGCCTGGAAAATCCCATGGACGGAGGAGCCTGGTGGGCTGCAGTCCATGAGGTTGTTGAGAGTTGGACACGACTGAGTGACTTCACTTTCACTTTTCACTTTCATGCATTGGAGAAGGAAATGGCAACCCACTCCAGTGTTCTTGCCTGGAGAATCCCAGGGACGGCGGAGCCTGGTGGGCTGCCGTCTATGGGGTCGCACAGAGTCGGACATGACTGAAGCGACTTAGCAGCAGCAGCGGTGGAGAAGGAAATGGCAACGCACTCCAGTATTCTTGCCTGGAGAATCCCGGGGACAGAGGAGCCCAGCGGGCTATAGGCCATGGGGTTGCCAAGAGTCAGACACAACTGAAGTGACTTAGCACACGTTCACAAGAAACTCCAAGTCCTCTTCAAAGGGGTCTATACCCTCCCAGGTTCTAGAGGGTGCTTCAGCACAGCCCCAACATGCTCCAAATTCCTAGCCCAGGAAACCTTATCCAGATGGAGAGACTGTTTCCGAAGAGCCACTGTTTCCATAGAAAGAATATCCCCTTTACTTCTCTTGGAAATCATGTATCAACTGAAATCACATATCAGGAAACTGCTAAGATCTTTGGATAAGATCCAAAAAAATACTGTGAAGTATTTTTTTCAGTACTGCATGGGGGAAATGAACTTGGTAAGTTTGTTTTGGGTTTTGTTTTTTTAGTTGGTCTAACAATAATCTCAGTATCATCATTCTATCAAGACCTTAGAACTGGAGAAAAGGCAGAGGCAAAATGGTGATATTAATGGAAACAGAGAATTGGAAGCCTGCAATTGACTCATATACACTATTGATACTATGTGTAAAATAGACAGTTGATGGGGACACGCTGTACAGCACAGGGAACATACTCAGCGCTCTGCGGTGACCTGAATGGGAAGAAGGCCAGAAGGGAGTGGACGCACGCGTAGGCACAGCTGCGTCACTGTGCTGTGTGGCAGAGGCTGGCGCCACGCTGCAAAGCAACTACGTGTGCTTAGTGACCGTCACGTCCAACTCTTTGCGACCGTTTGAGCTAGAGCCTGCCAGGTTCCTCTGTCCATGAGGTTTTTTTCAGTCAAGAATAATGGAGTGGGTTGCCATTTCCTCCTCCAGGGGATCTTCCCAACCCAGGAATTGAACCCGCGTCTCCTGTGTCTCCTGTACTGCAGGCAGATTCTTTACCCACCGAGCCATCGGAGAAGCCCAGTTAAAATTTAGAAACAAATAAAAATAAATTCAGCTGAATATTTAAACAAAAATTTTAAAGGTTAAAATGCTAAATGTTATATTATCCTTGTGTCGCCACAATTAAAGAGGAAAAAAGCAGCAGGACAGAGAAGGGGGAACTAAGTCCCATGTCAGGAACTGCGGGTTCCAGCCTCAGCTCTACACACACCACCTGGGAGAACTTTATGAGCCTGGCTCTCCCCGCCCCAGTAAGCGTTTGGATTTACTGCTTCCTAAAGTCTCTCCCCCGTCTCCGATCCGACTCAGGGTTCTGCATGTATTCCTTAAGTCCTTGTGGATTCAGCAGTGAACAAAACCAACCACGCCCTTGCGCTCTGGAGTGTCTGTTCTAATGGGGTGGACAAGGCCTTAAATACATCAGACCAGTACATGTGTATCTGATGGAGACAAAGAACTACAGGTTCAGGAGAGAGAATGACAGGAATCCCGCTCTAGACAAAGGAGGCAGGGACATCCTCTTCCTAGAGGTGACACGTAGACAAAGATTTCAGTGAAGGGGAGAGCGGGCACCGTGAGGACGTCTGGGGACAGGCTCCCGGCTAGGAGGCATTTCGGGAACAGTGAGGCAGACGTAAAGTGGGTTCCCACCTGTGGGCTGCATTTGGAAGCCCAGGTTGTTTTGGAGATGCCATGCAAGCATCTGTTGTGGAAGAGCCCCCTCCCCTCTTCTTGTCCCCAAGGGGCTGACCTGGTGGTGCAGATGTAGGTGCCGGAGTCTGCCCGGAAGGCTGGCACGATCCAGAGAGCTCCGTCTTGGACCCACACGCGCAACTCTTCTTCCCCTGGGACCTCTGCGGTGGAGTCATTTCTACGCCAAGTCACGTTGACATGGGCGCTGGTAGACTCCCAGTGGAGCACCTGCGGGCACCTCAAGACCAAAGGCTCCCCTTCTAGCTGGAACCTCGTTTTGGGGTGCCTGCCATGAAATCGGCAGCTTCCTGCGGCCACTGAAGGACAGAGAATCCACGGTCAGGTTTTGGGTCTCTCCAGGGACACTACATGCCCCGACGATGGGGGGCCCCACCAACAAATCTGAGAGTTCACAATGCTCTCAGAGCTCCCAGATAATGACATTAGGGATGCTAACAAGGTCCATCTACATTTTGTGGGAAGAGTTAAATTAGGTTCACAAGATAACAAAAAAAAATTTGGTCTTTTTTAAGAATTTTTTCTTTTTTTTTTAATGTGGACCAGTTTTAAAGTCTTTATTAAATTTGTTACAATACTGTCTCTGTTTTATGTTTTCGATTTTTGGCTGTGGGGCATGTGGGATCTTAGTTCCCTGACCAGGGACCAAACTCACAGCCCTTGCATTGGAAGGCAAGGCCCTAACCTTACTGGGCCGCCAGGGAAGTCTCAAGTTTGGCCTTACTTTTGACTTGATGACAGCTGGCCATTCAGAGTCGATCTTGATTGAGTTCAGCTTAGTTCCAACACATTGGATGGTAAAAATCCAAAGGCACCTTTTATCAAGGGCAAAAGCACTGTCTCTCTGGTTTGTTCCTTTGGCGGGAGTGACTGACGCCCACAGCAAACTCATCCACCAGAGGAGACCAGCAAGAGAAGACTGTGTCTCCTACCAAAGCATGGATGGCCACACCTTGCTTCTCGATAACAACAAAATTTCCCTAGATAAAAGCAACTCCTATCCCCAGGTGGCTCAGTGGTAAAGAATATGCCTGCCAACGCAGGAGACATGGGTTTGATCTCTGGGTCTAGAAGATCCCCTGGAGAAGGAAATGGCAACCCACTCCAGTATTCTTGCCTGGAGAATGCCATGGACAGAGGAGCCTGGCGGTTATAGTCCATGGGGTTGCAAAGAGTCAGCTTAGTGACTAAACAACAACATCCCCAGAGAAGCTGCAGGCAAGCCCCTCCAGCTGAGAGTCACTACTCACCCGCGTGCTCCTCAGACTGCACGGCGAAGGTGGACACACCCATTATCAATACGGACAAGCGGAACATGGCTCCCAGAAACCTCTGGAGGGCACAGGAAGGGGAGACTGCCAGCCCAGCACACCAGAGCCTAGAGGAGGAGACAGACGGAGCGGGTGTCACCAGGAGCCACCACACCGGAAGAGGGGACCCCGCGAGGGTGGTCCTGGGCTGCTTCCTGGAGCTTTTAGCTGACAACAGAAACCTTGTAGCCTAGATTATTATTTTTTAACAAGAAAACTCAAAGTTTTTTAATCTGTTCTTCCTCTCTGGCAATTTTCACTTGAAACAGGAGTTTTGTATCCTAAGTCTCTCTCTCTCCTGAAGCGTGCCTTAGCACTCCCGGCTCCTCGGCCCAAGAGGTTCTCTCCTCATCTAAGGCCACTGCTAGTGTCTTGCCTCAAACACCACTCTTCACGAGGTCTTCCCCGACCTTCCCGTATAATTGCACCCGCTTCTGCCACGACACTCCATCTTTTCTTTCCAGCTCTATTGCTCTCTCGACATTTATCATCAACGATGTCTCATCTCACCAGCATGGAAGCTTCAGGTGCTCAGGCTTCTAATTCATTTTGTTCAGAGCTGTTTCCTAACTCCTGTCTGTTGAGTGAGGGATGAGTGAATGAATCACAAAGTCAAAAGGCCCTCATATTAACATGAAATATAACTTTAAGTCAATATAACTTTCAAGTTAAATATAACTTGTCAGAGAACTTTTGCTATAGTCCTTATGGATTAACTCTTATTTTACACACAATTCTGACATAACCTGAGGAATTCTATATAATCTGTGGTCTAGAGCATCCCAGAGGAAAAAGCAAAATGAGGGCCAAAACCTGAATATTTTACACCAGTTCACAAAGCATTCCTCCCCATCAACCTCCCCAAAGCTGGAGTATCAGATGCCCCCTGTACTCCCTGCTGGGCCCCCCGCACCTCCCCCATGGGACCCCCACACCTCCCCCCTGGACCATCTGCATCTCCCCTGGTCCCTCTCATGCTCTATCAGTTGCCTGTTGTATCCCTAGCCACTGCCACAACAATACTCCTAACAAGCCAGCCCCAAACCAGTGCCATAGAACACCAGTCTTTCGTTCTCGCTCACAGGTCTGTGGGTGAGATGGAGGTTGGCCGACCTAGATTACGCTGGGTTAGGCTCAGCTCCGAGCTTCAGGTGGGACCCAAGTCAGCTCAATGGATGTCTCACTCTCCTTGGACCAGTGACTTTCTGGGAGGTGATGCTCTCATGTGATGGCAAAACATAAACAACGTGGGCAAAAGCACGCGAGGTCTTGCTTGCTCAGAACTAGCTCACTCTTGTTGGCCCACATTCCATTGGCCAAAGCAAGACACGTGGCCAAACCTGCCATCTGTGGGGCAGGTAAATACTCCCACCTGTAGAGGGAGGAGTTACCCCAGGAGGGAATGAAGTGGGCGCCATCAGGCCTTGGACCACACCTGTGGACCCCAGGGGTGGGGACAGATTTGAGGACACAATACTCAGTGGCTCAGTGTCCCACTCTTTGCGACCCTATGGGTTGTAGCCTGTCAGGCTCCTCTGTCCATGGGATTCTCCAGGCAAGAAAACTGGAGTGAGTAGCCATACCCTCCCCCAGGTGATCTTCCCCACCCAGGGGAAGAGCAAGCCCACATCTCCTGCATTGGCAGGCAGATTCTCTACCACTGAGCCCCCTGGGAAGCCCATGAGGACACAGGCTCCATCTTAGGCAGTTTTCATGGACTACGTGGTGCCCACTCCCAGAAAGTACCAGGGAACGTGCATACCTGAAAGTCAGCTAGGGGGCTGGGAGTGATGAATGAATCCAGATAAAAACACCCTTGCCAGAACCCACCTTCATATTCTTGAAGGAGTTTGGCTTGTTCCCCATTCCTGGCACAGATATCATTCAGAATGGCTCACAGTAAACCCAGATGGCTCTTAGCTTGCCAGAGCAGTGTTGGCAGACACTCTAGAAATCTCCCCCACCTCGTCAGTGGGCAACCACCAGAAGATGGGGGCTCAGAGTTGTGTCCTGAGCTCCCCTACTGGTGACAAGTGGTGACATGGAGGACCTGAGACTTTCCCCTTAGCTGGGTGTCCACTCTGGGCTGTCTCACCATCCGCTCTTCCTGCTTCTATTCCTGTAACTTTGCCTCTAACCCCACCCAAGGTTCACCAGGCCATTTGCTTAGCATAAAGGTAACCCCAGCATTGACCACGTTGCTTTATCCTCTTTCGACAGGACTTCCCTGGTGGCTCAGATGGTAAGGAATCTGCCTGCAATGCGGGAGACCCAGGTTCGATCCCTGGGTCAGGAAGATCCCCTGGAGAAGGAAATGACAACCCACTCCAGTATTCTCACCTGGGAAATCCCGTGGAGAGAGGAGCCTGGCAGGCTACAGTCGAAGGGGTCGCAGAGAGTCAGACACAACTGAGCGACTAACACACGCAGCTAATCCCATTCTAGTTGTACTGGTCCTAGCTCCTATTTCTGTCAGTCCTATTTCACTGAAAGAAATAGGAGTTAAGCACACATACAATCAATACCAGTACATGTACAGATGTGAGAGCTGGACCATAAAGAAGGCTGAAGAATTGATACTTTTGAACTGTGGAGCTAGAGAAGACTCTTGAGAATCCCTTGGACAGCAAGGAGATCAAACCAGTCAATCCTAAAGGAAAGCAACCCTGAATATTTTTTGGAAGAACTGACGCTTAAACTGAAGCTCCAATAGTTTGGCCACCTGATGTGAAGAGCCGACTCATTAGAAAAGACCTTGATGCTGGGAAAGATTGGGGGCGTGAGGAGAAGGGGTGACAGAGGATGAGATGGTTGGATGGCATCATTGATTCAGTGGACATGAGTTTGAGCCAACTCCGGGAGATGGTGAAAGACAGGGGATCCTGTGTGCTGTAGTCCGTGGGGTTGCAAAGAGTCAGATACAACTTAGTGACTGAAAAACAACAATCAGTACCACAAATCTGAATAAATGAATGACTTCAAAGACGTTGACACAGGGACCAGGGGGCCAGTGACGGCTGCTGTGCTAAATACTGAGTGCTGACTCTTTTGTTTCGCCCCTGTGATGTGAATATCATGCCAAATCCATGGATGATAAAGTAGAAGAGATTAAAAAGGTGAAGTAGCTTGGCCAATATCTCACAGCTAGTACATGGGGTTGATGTTTAAACCCAGGATTGGTGATTCCAAAGCCCGTAGTCTTCAGAAACAATGTTTCTATGACAGATGCTAACTTCCTTCTCCAGGGTCTTTCTTCTTCCCCAATAACAGAAACCCCCCGATTCTTAACTGAGCACCTCCCATCCCACACAAAGACTACATTTCCCAACCTCTCTTGCAACTAGGAGTGGCCTCATGACAAAACCTGGGCCAATGAAATGTAAGTGGAAATGTATGTTCCTCCCGGACATCAACTTAAAACTATCCTGAAAAACTTCAAAGACTTAGCTGCAAAGTCTGCCTCGCTGCCAGCTCAGTGTGGATACGGTGGCTGGATGGGGCCATGTGCAGACCATGTGCGGAAGGAGCCTGGTCCTCAGCGCCTTTGTGGAGCTGCCCCCACCCCTACCCCGACTGCCCTCTTTGTTCAGGCTTCCTGTCACCCTTATCCTGAACCCCTCATTTCAAGGAACTCAGGGAAGGAGCCCCACAGGATCTGTCACACATAACCTTCTCGCTGCTCTTCTTTCTGAGACCTGACTCTTAAAAATAAAACATTTCTGCCCATTGGCCGTAAAACTCATCTCAACTCTCCTGGGATGAAAGCACCCCCAAGGCTCAGGCTTAGCCTCCTCTGATGCGGAGAAGGTTTGTAACCACTTTCAAAGTCACTCTGACCCCAAGAGTCAGGCTGCGCCCACTCTGGGGTGGCTGCCTGCTGAAGCCTTGGAGCTGGGAGAGGATCCAAGAAATCTCGCGCCACCACTTTCTCTTCAACCCTCCTCTCGAAACCACATCTGGTAGGGGGTAAGGAGTAGGGCTGACCCAACAAGGACACCCTGTTCCAGGGGAACAAAATTCTACACTGTTGTTCTCCTCCCAGACCAGCCCCTGCCCATCCATCCCTGACCCCTGCTGGACCCTCCAGTCCCACCTGGGTCCCCCAACCCCCACAAGGACCCTAGGCCCTGCCTGGACCCCTAGTCCCACGGTGGCTCCCCAAGCCACTGCTAGGGCCCCTGTAGCCCCACCTCGTGCCACCCCCCACCCCACCGTGTCACCTGGGCTCCCGACCCCCCGCCTGGACTCCCAGCCCCCTCTGGGCCACGGATCCCCTCCTGGGCACCCAGTGCCACCGAGGCTGCCCAGTCCCTGGCCTGGACCCCCAGACCCGCCTGGGCCCCCAGCCAAAGGCAGCTGCCTCCAGTCCTCTCTGTGGACTTTGGCAAAACAGCAGCTTCCCTGTGACCTCTCCAGGAAGTGGCTTCAGACAATTAAACCACAAACACATAGCAGTGATCATTTTCAATCATCTAAGCCTCAGAAGCAGGCTGGAACCAGAGCTGCCGCAGTGTGGGAAACATCGGGTTTTGGCAGCCCTGAGGAAGAAGAATTCATATTGCAGCAAAATGCTGTTTTCCTGTCCTACTTTCTTTAAATGTGTCTTTAAATTACAGGCAATTTGACATTTCTGCTTGAATCTGAGATGACCTTCTTACTGGAAGAAAGAAATTGTAAAAGCATTTTGTTCCAAGTATTTGAGTTACAGTTCTAGCTTTATTTTTTTCTTCTGTCAAATGACCTGTTTGGCTGAACTCAGTGTAAAAGTAGAGAGGAATAGGAGGCAAAGCAGGGCCAGGCTCAGAAAATGACCAAAAATGTGAGAAAAATTGAAAAAAAGAATGAAGCAAGGTGGAAACTGTGGATGGTTCAGCCTAAGCCAGGGGTGCCCAGGGATGGGAAGGGGCGGGAAGGAGGCGGAGGCCCGAGCAGCGTCCACCACAGGCCGCCTGAGGCCCAGGTGACTGTACCTGCCTGTGACCCTGGGCCTGACTCCTGCGCAACGATGGACACGCAGCCTACGGGTGTGCAGGTGTTTACTTAGCCTTTTACTTTAATTCTGGACAATTCCAACAGACTAAAAAGTTGCAGGAAGCAATTCCAACAGACTAAAAAGTTACAGGAAGCAATTCCAACAGACTAAAAAGTTGCAGGAAGTTATATATACTAAAAAGTTGAACACCTGTATGTATCTTACCTTGTTATTATTGTTCAGTCGCTCAGTCGTGTCTGACTCTTTGAGACCCCCACGGACTGTAGCCCGCCTGGCTTATCCGTCCATGGGATTCTCCTTGCAAGAATACTGGAGTTGTTGCCACTGCCTTCTCCAGGAGATCTTCCTGACTCAGGAATCGAACCTGTGTCCCCTGCACTGGCAGGTGGATTCTTTACCACTGAACCACGTGGGAGCCCCAGTGTATCTTACCCAGAGTCACCAATTTTGGTTTATTCTCATCTTCTCTGTCTTTCTGTGTGTCTCTCTTTCTGGGCCCTTGACCCCTTCATGACCCCTCATGACCTCTGTGCTTCTCAGAAACTTAGATCCAAATACTTTTCATTTTGCTTCAGCTTTTAATTTAGAAAAAATTTCCAAGCTTAATTTTGATGTAAATAGTAATTTCTCATAGTTTTCAGAAGTGGGGCCTGGGCCCCCAAACCCTGGCTGGACCCCCAGCCCTGCTTAGGCCCACCCCAATCCCACCTGGGCCATCCACACACACACACATACATACTTTCCCCTGAACACCTGAAAGTTTATTGAGAGTAAAATAAGCAAACGTTAGCTCCAGAGATAAAAGGAGCAAAAATTTTACTCTCTAGTACATTTGAGTATCTCTCTTAATTCACCTAGAAGATGAAACTTTTCTTTATTTCTACCGTCACCTTGTTCCCGGAAGGTTTTAAGCCACTACGAGTGGCTTCCATCTATGAGTCAGGAAGTACAGTCATCGAGCACACAAAGACGCGGTGCCAGACCTTGACTATCGGTGAAGTCAAATATCTCTCCAGCCTCACGCCTACCACTGAGTCACGTCCAGTTTGCAAATTCCTAAAAATCTAAACAGGGTGTTTCAGGCATGTGATACAAAACCCCCTGAAACCTTTGGGGAAATAAATATTTACATCAAAATTAAGCTTGGAAAAGCAATTACTAATTCAGTGTTGAAGCCAAATAAAAAGTATTTGGGACTAGGTCTCTGGGAAGCACAGAATGTTGTTAGGCATTTGAGATTCTCTAACTTCAGATACAGAGAAATAACAGACAGGTTTGAGGCAGACAAACGTGTTGGTTCAGAGCGGAATCCCTGAGAGATGTCCACACACTACTTTTGTCCTGTAGAAAAGAGAAGCTGGCATTTCCCTCTTGCCTGGGATTAAGGGAATTTGGAGCAGGACGGTGGGACTGCTTCAGGTCTGCATGGCTGTCAGCGGCAAGTCTTGACCCTAATGGGGTCAGGGGGACAGATGCGCTAACTGGAAGCCAGGGCACAGGGAGACCCTTCTTTGGCCCAACCAGCCATTGGGCCACATTTGGCGGAATCTCAAAGGGGAGAACTTGGAAAGGCTCAGACTCAGCTCCACCACGGGCTACACACTCTCTACTGTACTGTCTACCAGTAAGCGTCTTTCTCTCTAAAATCACCCTTTCCCAGTGAATTTATCTGCAAAACAGAAGCAGAGCTACAGATGGAGAAACAAATTTATGGCTGCCAGGGGGTAAAGAAGGGTGGAGGGATAAACTGGGAAATTGGGATTGACCAATACACACTACTACATATAAAACAGAAAACCAACAAGGACCTACTCTGCAACACAGGGAACTCCACTCAATCCTGTGTAATGACCTATGGGAAAAGAATCTCAAAAATAAAAAGGAGCAAATATATGTATGTATATAACTGATTCACTGTGCTGTACATTTGAAACTAACACAACGTTCTAAATCAACTACACACCAATAAAAAAAATTTTTTAACAAAAATAAATTTTAAAAATTAAATAAATAAATAAATAAAATCACTCATTTCCTGTTAAACTATTTAAACTTTGACCAACTTCTGTCCCAGGAACCATTAACCAAGAGATTCAGCAAATCAGCCCAGCTTATCCTGCCACTCAAATACTCCATTCATGTGCTTCATTCCCAGCAAGCTGCAGTCGTTCAGAGCCCCTGGGGGTTCTGGACCAGCAAGCAAAGGCACTTCCTTCCTTCCTCCTGCATCAGCTCCTCCCACAGGCCAACCCTCAACAAGCCCTCCTCTAGCTCAGAATAGACACCTGTAGTCACCCAGCGGGACAGACATGGAAGCTGGATCCCTGCGGCCCTTGGCACCCACAGTACAAATCTACCAGGCTTCCAATTCTTCCAGCCCGGGGTTTGTGTAGAAGGGATTCGGTACTCTGAACAACTCCACAGAGCAAAACTCATGGGTCTGGTAAGAGTGTGTCATCCCCAGTAAACATGAACAATGGAAACAGGCTCAGATACATTAAGCAGGTTCCCCAAGGCCAGAGAGCTGATGGAGTGATGGAGTAGGATGTAAACCTCGATCTACACGATCCTCATCCTTGGGACTGGATCTCGGCTCTGTGGAAGCACCAGCACCTGGAGCCAGAGGGGGTTCCAGGAGCCATCAAGCTTAGCAGCCCACCTACACCGTCTTCCCAAACCAGCCTCCTCCACAGATGGCCACACTGGCACCTCATAAGATGGGCACTTCCAGTCTTAGAAAGAACTCCTCCTCAGAAACATCTGTCATTTCAGGATGTGGGTTTGCCTACCCCTAAGCTCCACTCAATGGCCAGATTCTATCCTGGCGGCAGCTCAGAAGAAATCCTTCTGTATCTTCCAAGAGCCTGGAGGGTCAGGGAAACGTGACCAGATCGTTCAATGAGAAGCAGAGAAGAGGTTGTTGTTATTCATTTGCCGAGCTGTGTCCACCTCTTGCGACCCCATGAACTGCAGCATGCCAGACCTCCCTGTCCCTCACCATCTCCCAGAGTTCACCCAAGTTCATGTCCACTGAATTGGTGATGCCATCAAACCATCTCATCCTCTGCTGCCCTCTTCCTTTTGCCTTCAATCTTTCCCAGCATCAGGGTCTTTTCCAATGAGTGTGGTTCTTTGCATCAGGTGGCCAAAGTATTGGAGCTTCAACTTCAGTATCAGTCCTTCTAATGAATATTCAGGGTTGATTCCCCTTAGGATTGACTGGTTGGATCTCCTTGCAGTCTAAGGGACTCCCAAGAGTCTTCTTCAGCACCACATTTCCAAAGCATCAGTTCTTAGGTGCTCAACCTTCTTTATGATCCAACTCTCACTTCCATACATGACTACTGGAAAGATCACAGATGTGACTACATGGACCTTTGTCAGCAAAGTGATGTCTTTGCTTTTTAATACACTATCTAGATTTGTCATAGCCTGGACATAGAGAAGAGGCAGCTACTCAGAAAAAGAGGGAGGGCTGATGGAGGAAAACACACCCACAAAGATGCAGCAACCGACTGCCCAATGACAGAGAAGAAAAACTGCTAGGAAGAGCACAAGAACCAAATAGCACAACAGAGCCCCGTAAGAGCAGACATAAGCGTCCCCCGCCACCTCTCCATGCTTCATGACAGTATCTAGGTGTTCCAGCACAAAACGGTTGGTGTCTGTAATGATGTTCCCTGAATTATGAAGAACAGTTTAAATCCCGCTCTCAGTCATTAAAAAGAATGATGTAATGCCATTTGCAGCAACAGGATGGACCTAGAGATTGTCTTACTGAGTGAGGTAAGTCAGACAGAGAAAGAGAAATCACATATGATTCCTTACTGGTGAATCTAAAAAGAAATGATACAAATGAATGTATTTTCTCTGGACCTTCTTTCTCAAGATCAGGAGGTGCATTGTGCATGTGGTGGGGATAACAGCGAATTATCTTCCAGTGTACTTCCCTTCCCGTTTCCTCTGAGTCTTCAGCCACTATGGCCCTAAAAGTGGGGAAGAGCAAAGGTTTGCTCGGTAAGGAGGGCAGGAAGTGGACTCAACGTAGGGAATGTCCAAGTTGGGAAAGTGGGCTCTGCCCCCATTTCCAGGCTCATAATCTGAGTGCAGAGGGACCGCTCTGCTTTCCAGCTGGGCCCCTCGAGGAACTCCCACCAGGTAAAGTAGGGAGCCCTGATCAAGATGGCAGCACCCAGGGCGGATGGAGACATTGGCATGTTCAGGTGCAGGGAGGCAGGGTTAGTTACCTGTGAGTCTCAATTCTTTGCTGATGGGGAGGAAATACAGCTCTCCCTGTGCTTCCAGTGGAGAACTGGGGCAAGCTGAGATCTGAGCTGATATGGGCTGCCGGGATGAAAGACAAGATGACCTAGAGGCCGCGGGACACTCAGTCCATAAGGAGCAGTATGGCCGACTATGAAAACATGTCCTTGCGAACATGTGTGCTAAACCGCTTCAGTCATGTCTGGCTCTCTGCGACCCCATGGACTGTAGCCAGCCAGGCTCCTCTGTCCGTGGGACTCTCCTGGCAAGAATACTGGAGTGGGCTGCCCTGCCCTCCTCCAGGGGATCTTCCCAGCTCTGGGATGGAACCCATGTCTCTTCTCTCTCCTGCATGGGCTGGTGGGTTCTTTTCCATTAGTGGCAGCTGGGAAGCCCAGAAATGTCCTGACCAGCTAGTAAATAACCATTTACTTAAGCCCTGAGCTCTCCACACTCTGCCTTCCCAGAGACGTACCTGAGACCCTCATGGTCCAAAACCTGGTGCAGCACCTGCTCTGACTGATCGGTGCCCCTGCCCTGCTGGTTGGTGCATGTTTGGGGTATCACCTGCACAGGTAGCCAGTCTAAGCCAGGGGAGAATCAAGGCCATGGCTGGGGCACAGAAAACCACGGGGCCATCAAGGGGCACAGTGGGGCCATGTCAGCCAATGCATTGGTTCTGACTCCCAGGCAAGAGCAGACCCCTGGTTTCCCAGCCATGAACTTCAGTGGGAGACGTTAGGTGGACACTGTGTGACCAGCCAGGCCCAGGAGCATCTTCATGGAAGCCAGTGAGGTGCTCCCGGGCCAGCAGATGGGGACCAGCCACCCTCCCCATCACACCCTGGGGACACAGCTTCCCCGGTTCTCAGACTCTGGTTCTGGCGAGAAGTAGGTGGCAAGGTCAGAAACTCTCAAAGACTGAGCATCTACCCAAAGCGTTAGTCGCTCAGTCATGTCTGACTTCTGGCAACCCCAGGGACTGTAGCTCGCCAGACTCCCCTGTCCATGGGATTTCCTGGACAAGAATACTGGAGTGGGTTGCCATTTCCTTCTCCAGGGGATCTTTCTGACCCAGAGATCGAACCTGGGTCTCCTGTATTGCAGGCAGATTCTTTGCCATCTGAGACATATACCCAGAAGAGACAGAATAAAACCCAGAGAGGCACAGTTGGACCAACCTAGACCAGAATAACATGGACTGGCAGCTTAAACTCCCCTTTACTCACTAATAGGAGTGAGAAATGGAGTATTTCCTGCCATCTCAGTAAACAAGGATGTCACAGGCATCAGCGTTTCCAGCCCTCCAGGGCACTCAGGAAGAAGAATACCTTCATGCCCTGGAGATCATGAGGGTGCAGCCACACTCTACAGTGAGCCCTGAAGAACTACCAGGATGTGGAAAAAAAAAAAAAAACACAGGATACTGGGTGTGTGTCTTGCGATGCATATGAAAGGAATGATTTCAGTGAGCCCAGACTCTTGCATCTTCCCATACACAGGAGGGCACTGGATTCCTTAATTTGAGATTGGTTTTCTGTAATTCACAAAAACACTTTTGATGTTCAGACTACCTACCCTTCGTCGCAAACTCCTATACAACCTAACTCCTCCCCACCACCTCCTCAGAGTGATTCTCTCAGGGTTACTTGAGATGCTGTCTCCCAGGCCTGAAGTCCTAAAAAATTCCCATCAAATAAAACATAGCTCTCAACTTTTAGGTTGTGACTGTTTTTTAAGTTGACAGGAGCCTCAGGAACCAAATGAGATTATTAGAAAAGTTATTAAAAGCTCATTTTTGTGACATCAGCTTGCAGTGAGTACAAATATTCACCCCCATACATATATTTTAGAAATATTTCCTCCCCAAGTTATTAAGCTGTGAGAACAGAGGAGATTTTTCTTTTTATGCTTCAAAAGATCATCTCCTACTCCCTGGAAAATGTGCCCACCCAGAATGGCTTGTCCCCTAAGGGTCACAGAAGGCATAATTTCCCCCCAGCCTTGTGTCCAGCACAGACAAGAGAGCAGGTGAAAATCAAGCCAAAATAAACCAATCATGCTAGGAAACCCAAGCAATTCTGGTCTATAGGGTGTGAGGAAAGTCCTTGGCATAAGAATCCCCAGTCATTAGCCTGAAGACAGCCCAGAATTGATTGGATTGTCCACCAACCCAGGAAGTCCCACCAAGAAACTCTTTGCTCTCCTCTGGGCCCAGAGGGAGAGTTTCTGTTGCAGGGAAACGGAAAAGAGAGGAAGGAGTTTTTCTTTTCTTTCCTGAGACCGAAGAAGACAAAGAGAAGAGTAAGCAGGCCTGGCCACTCTTAGTTTTTACTTTAATTGTTCCTAATCTGTAGTCTGTTTGCGTTTCTGCCTTCCAACTCACATTGTGCACCTGTAATCCTTTGAGTCTATGCTGATTACATCCTGTATCTGCTCACCTTTACAGCACTCTCCCCACATCACCCCTTGAAGTTTTTCTCTTTTTTACATTATAGAAAGAAGGCCCAGTACAACACACAAAAGACAGTAGACTCAACTATAGGCTACCAGACTGCCGGCCTCAGTTAACAGACTATCTGATGCCAGCCTATGACTGTTTTTAAAGCAATGCAAGAGAAAGGATACAGGATCCTCACACCTTCGCTCCTCATCACCTCGCCCTGACTGTGAGCCCTCATCGAGTATAAGCCCCCAGGTTCCTCATGGAAGGGGATACAGTTCTTGAGGCATGAGCCTATCGTGTTCTCTCCCTCTGCCGGCTGAGGATTAAAGCTGCCTTTCTATTTCCTCCAAATTCCGTGTTTTTTTATTCCACTTCAGTGGGCAGAGAAAGCCAGGATTTTGGCGGCATTCCCTTCACACACATGTGCTCCCTCTGGCTTCTCCCAGGCGGCCAGGACAGCCAGACCCATCCCTGGTGTGAGACAAGCATCCTGAAGCTGAGCTATCTGAAATTCTGCCTCCTCTCTGGTAACACAGGGGTTGATAGACTCAGGTTCCCAGCATCTGGACCGGTGCTACCTTGAGGCAGACAAGGAATTTCACTTCTCTGTACCCTTGAAGTTGGGCATGGTCACAGGACTGGTTATCATAAGAAGGAAGCGGGAAGGACATGGGTCACCCCAGGAGTTTTATTTCTGGTTAATCCCCGCCTAGCTCTGTCTTCTACCATGGTGAACCCTGAGCCCTTGTTGCTAGATGGCGGCCACCTAGGATAGTCAGGACACCCTGATAGGAGGCTGAGGTTTACTCCTATCCATGGGTCCATTCCTTTGTTCCTAAGTGTCTGTTTTCCCTTTGGTCATGTATGGATGTGAGAGTTGGACCATACAAAGGGCTGAGTGCACAAGAATTGATGCTTTCAAGTTGTGGTGCTAAAGAAGACTCTTGAGAGTCCCCTGGGCAGCAAGGATATCAAACCAGTCAATCCTAAAGTAAATAAATCCTGAATATTCATTGTGCTGAAGCTCCAATATTTTGGCCTATGAGAAGAGCCAACTCATTGGAAAAGACCCTGATGCTGGGAAAGATTGAGGGCAGGAGAAGGGGGTAACAGAGAATGAGATATTTGGATGGCATCACTGACTCAATGGCTATGAGTTTGAGCAAACTCAGGGAAAGAGTGAAGGATAGGGACGCCTGGTGTGCTGCAGTCCATGTGGATGCAAAGAGTTGGGTACAGCTTAGCAACTGAACAACAACAAATAGAAACACCAATTTTTCACCCCAGCACTTATGTCCAGATAATCTGAGGTTGACATTGTCTACAAAAGTTCTCTTTAGGCACAGCAATCCAGGAGAAGAATGAGGACATTGGATTTGCTTTCTATTGCCCTGGAGCAGAAGACCACAGACTCAGTGACGTGAAACCAGGGCCCATTATGAGCTCACATACTGTGGGTATTCTGTTCAGGGTCCCACAGTGAAGTGAAAGCCGCTCAGTCGTGTCCGACTCTTTGCGACCCCATGGACTATACAGTCCATGGAATTCTCCAGGCCAGAATACCGGAGTGGATAGCCTTTCCCTTCTCCAGGGGATCTTCCCAACCCAGGGACTGAACCCAGTTCTCCAGCATTACAGGCAGATTCTTTACCAGCTGAGCCACAGGGAAGCCCCACAGGCAGATATCAAAGCTTGGGGTCCCGGCCCACTTGCCTGGGGCTGTTGGCAGAATTCAGTTCCTTGCAGCTCTACAGCTGGGGTCCCCACTTTCTTGCCGGCTGTCAGCCAAGGCCACTCTCAGCAACTAGAGGCCGCGGCCGCTTCCCGCCCCGGGGCCCTCTCAACAGGACAGTTTGTTTCCTCAGAGCCAAGGGTCAATCTCGGTTCTACTTCACATGTCTCTTCCTCTGGACTGTGACCCCGGATCTTCTTTTAAAGAACTAAGGGCTTCCCTGGTGGTCCAGTGGTTAAGAATTCACCTGCCAGCGCAGGGGACATGAGTTCAATCCCCAGTCTGGGGAGAACCAACATGCTATATAGGGCAACTAAGCCCGTGAGCCACACACACCAGAGAAGCTCACACACCCCAGAGCCCGTGCTCCACCACAAGAGAAGCCCACACCTCTCAGCTAGAGGGTAGCCCCCACTCCCCGCAGCTGGAGAAAGTCCATTCGCAGCAACAAAAGCCCAGCACAGCCAAAAACAATACATAAATAAATTTTAATAAATAAGGAGCCCAACTGCTTGTGCCAGGCTGGCCTTCCATTTGATTAATTTCAAGTCAATTGACTGGAGACCTAAAATACACCTGCAAAATTCCCTCTCCTTTGCTGCATATGGTCCCCTAATTGTGAGAAAGCCATTCCATACTGTTTGTATAACCCACTCTCATTCAAGGGGAGGGGCTTAGACAAAGCATGATCAGTGAGGGGTGTCTTATAATTCCGCCAACCACAGACAGTTAAGGAAACATTCTGATGACTATCAGCTCTAGAAAATTTAGGGCACATCCAAAGCCGTATGTTAACTTCCTTGCTCCCAGATAAGAACACTTTGTCTCAAATATTCTAAAGCCTTCCTACTCAAGGTGTGGTCCCTGGGCCAGCAGCATGGACATACACCACTTATGAGAAATGCAGAATCTCGGGCCCCAGCCCAGACCTAGGGAACCAGAATCAGCTGTGCTTTACCAAGACTCCCCTGTGATTTGAGAAGCATTGATATTTAGGCCTGGCTTATCACGACTGCAGTCCATGGGGTCGCTAAGAGTCGGACACGACTGAGCGACTTCACTTTCACTTTTCACTTTCATGCATTGGAGAAGGAAATGGCAGCCCACTCCAGTGTTCTTGCCTGGAGAATCCCAGGGACGGGGGAGCCTGGTGGGCTGCCGTCTATGGGGTCACACAGAGTCGGACACGACTGAAGCGACTTAGCATAGCATATCACGACTGAGCAACCACACTTACGCTTATCCTTAAATAAAGTCAGCAGATACCCACAGGAATTAAGAGCAGAGATGATGTTAAGTCCCGGTGCCTCTGATCACGCCAGCCCTCTCAAAGTGGGTTTTGAAATTCTGAGGCCAGCGGCTCATAATCTGACGATAGGATGGTGAGGATGGTGATGACAGCTAACATTTCTGGAACATCCCCCATGTGCCAGGCACTGGCTGAAGTCTTGACACGTATGATTTCTTTTAACGTTCTCAGTACTTTGAGGTGAAGTCACTCAGTCGTGTCCGACTCTTTGTGACCCCATGGACTGTAACCTACTAGGCTTCTCTGTCCATGGGATTCTCCAGGCAAGAATACTGGAGTGGATTGCCATTTCCTTCTCCAGAGGATCTTCCCGACCCAGGGATCGAACCCAGGTCTCCTGCATTGGAGGCAGACACTTTAACCTCTAAGCCACCAGGAAGCCCTCTCAGTACTTTACAACCTAGATATTAGTATTTTCCTTTTAGAGATAAAGACATTGAGGCTTACAGATGTTAAATAACACCTCCAAGGAAATACAAATAGAAGTGGTGGAGCCAGGATTTGGCCCTCGGCCCTTTAACTTCAGGGTGATCTGATCTGATTATCACAAGGTGTCAAAGCTACTCTGGGAATCACAGGCCTGGGGGTGTGTATCTTCCAGTCTGAGTGGTGGCGCTGTCTTCCATTAAATGTCTTTCCAAGGGACAGACTCATTGCAGTGGGTCACAGGCCCTATCACTCACAACCTCACAGATTTGACTTAATTCCTGACCCCTGAACACACTCAGACTAGCAATCCCCAATTAAGCCCAAGCACTCTTAAATTTCCTCTTGATGTGTCATGAAAAATTTGAGTGAAATGGGTACTATCCAAAACCATTTTTAAAATAACAAGAGAATCCCTGCTCTCTAATCCATCCATTTCATCGGATGAATGAAACATCCAAAAACATAAAGTTATATGTCCAAGTCACGTAGCAAGATAATATCCCAGTTTTAAACGGGGCTCTTTTGGCCCATAATCAAGTGCCATGATAACTGACCTCCTGTGTTTAGGAAATTATTTATGTTTCACATGAGGTTCTTAACTCAAGTATGCTCCAGAAATATTTCGATGGAGTTCCATACAGATTCTCAGGTTTCTCTCTGTTCATGCTACTGGTGAATCAAATGCCCATTTATCTAATGAGAGTCAATCAGATACATAACAGGTTCAGAACCCAGGTTCTGAGGGGAGACTTAGCTGTTTGTGAAAAAAGAAATGTAATTCTTTTCCCATCTAAGTTCACAGTCTCCCAGAATTCTAAGCCCCTTCAGTGGACCCCGCATTAAGAATCCCTCCTCTGGGATTCCTCTAGTGGGTCAGGGGGTAAGACTCCACGCCCCCAGTACAGAGGGCCTGATCAGGGAACCAGATCCAACATGTGACAACTAAGATCCAACATGCTGCAACTAAAGAGCTCGCATGCCACAACCAAGGCCTGATGCAGGCAAATAAGTAGATAGATGTTAAAGAAAAAGAAGTCCCTAAACAGGATATAAAAGCGTGCCAGTGAGGAATACAGCAGGTAGAACAGAGCAGTGGATATCAGCCTCGACTACACATCAGAAGTGCCTGGAAAGCTTTAAAAGCCAAAGATGCCTGAGCCTCACCCCTCAGAGGTCCTGATGTAATTGGTCCCAGGTACGGGGAGTTTTAAAACCTCTCCAGGTGATTTTAATGCTCAACCAGGGCTAAGAACACTGGAGCAGGTATTCTGAGAAGCAAGAGGATCAACACCATCCTCGTCACTATTTTTCCTGTGATCCCATCAACTGGAAACTTCCATATCCCTTTCATCTTTTTCCTGTCCTCTTCCTCCCTCCTTCAAGCAATACGCCTTCGTGAGTGGGCAACAAAATTGAGAGGAAACTGAGGTCGGGTTTCGACACTGATATACTCACTTGTGGAGAAGGCAATGGCAACCCACTCCAGTGTTCTTGCCTGGAGAATCCCAGGGGTGGCGGAGCCTGGTGGGCTGCCGTCTCTGGGGTCGCACAGAGTCGGACACGACTGAAGCGACTTAGCAGCAGCAGCAGCAGCATACTCACTTGTTCCAGCTGATTTGCCTCTGCACATGAGATCTCTTAACCTCCTAAGGAACTGGTTCTCCAGGTCCCCAGACCAGTCACCTCAGCACCACCTGGTAACTCAGGAGCAGTACAGGTCCTCATCCCCCTTCCTCCCCTGCACCTCCTGAATCCAAAACCCTGAGTGGGCTCAGCCATCATCTTAATAAAATCCTTCAGGTGAAGCTGAAGCAAGCTCAAGTTTGAGAACCTCTTGTCAAAGGCACTGTCATGATCAAGTATCCCCCATGTACAGAGCAGGTGATGGTGACATAAAAAGACCACCTGGGGCTTCTCTGATAGTCTAGTGGTTAAGAACGTTGCTTGCAATGCAGGGTTCGATCCCTAGTCAGGGAAGATCCCACATGCCACGGAGCAACTAAGCCCGTGTGCCAAAACCACTGAGCCTGTGCTCTAGAGCTCGGAAGCTGCAACTACTGAAGCCCGTGTGCACAGTCTGTGCCCCACAGTGAGAAGCCACTGCAATGAGAAGCCTGCACAGTGCAACGAAAAGTAGCCCCCACTCAGGCAAGGAGAGAAAGCCTGCACAGAGCAACGAAGCCCCAGCACAGCCAGACATAACAAATCTTAAAAAAAAAGACCACCTGACTATGCTGCATGCTTGCTCTACTTCAGCTGTGCTTTACTCGATGCCACCTCTGCCATCCTAGCTCTGAGCATTCCTGATCACCCAGGTGTTGCCCGTCAAACAGCCTGGCTTTGAGGGGCTGGTGGAAGTAGAGACACTGGGGGGAGAGGGGGAAGGCCGGCTGGCAGCATGGAAAGGGGGGATCCCAGACCAGCTGGAAACAAATGTGGCAGTGACTGTCTTCACAGCCCCCTGCCCCATTCCACCTGAACTCTCTTCTTGCCCATTAGGATAACCAGACAGGTTAAAAAGTGGGAAATACCATTAAAATGGACAAGACTGTCATGAGGTTTGAAGGAAGGTACCGCTTCCATGATGCATGTGGGAGGAGCCCCCCTCCCCACCCCTGCCTTGTTTGGAAGCCAGAGCTCAGGGAAGGGTGAACTGGGGGGGATGGAGGGATACCCCATCACCCCACCACAGACAGCGAGCTGCGGGAGGAACTCCGAAGGGCAAGTCACTCAACGGCCTCAGTTTACCAAGATGACACGCCCTGACCCGGGATCACACAGCATTAGAGGCAGAGTGGGCCAGGGGCTCCCGAGGGAGCTGGGAGCCAGGGAGAGGACAGGCTTCCAAAGCGTAGTTTGGATTTGAGAAGGAGGACGGTTAACACAGAGAGAAAACATTCAGATGGCACACCCCACCCCCACCCCCGTGCCTGGCACTGCACCAAAGCCCCATGTGGGTTGGATTCATTTACTCTGCTGTGCTTCCCAGGTGGCCCTAGTGGTAAAGAACCCACCTGCCAATGCAGGAGACATAAGAGATGCAGGTTTAATCCCTGGGTGGGAAGATCCCCTAAAGGAGGAAATGGTAACCCACTCTAGTATTCCTGCCTGAAGAATCCTGTGGACAGAGGAGCCTGGTGGCCTACAGTCCATGGGGTCGCAAAGAGTCAGACACGACTGAGCAACTTCACTTACACTTACTTAATGTTTCCTGACTGCAGACTACTGGTGAGCTGCTGGCCATTCGGTGGACCATCTCTATTGATGGTACTCCTGATTCACTCAAGTACAGGGTTCTTAAAGGACAGTCACCATAGGAACACACGCATGATGTCATACAGTTATAACAGGCACAGCCGGACTTGAACCTGGGCCCTTCAGCCTCTGGGCCTGGCACTTAACCACACTCTGCCTACTGCTCTTCCAAGGCGGCCAGAAGGTTTGGGGCTCAGCCAACCCCGAGAGCTCAGATGTTAGAAAAGTTACTCACACTTTGGAAAAGAAAGCATCCCGTGATCTTTCCAAAGAGGAAAGCCTCTAAGCTCAGTGTAAGTCCCAGAGGCACAGCCTCCTCTGAGCCAGAGACAGACCCTCTCAGCCATTCCTCCCCTCTTCCTGATTCCATGGCAGTTTTGCCTGTCACTCCAATCACAGCGACAGTAAAGAATCTGCCTCCAATGCAGGAGACCTGGGATCGATCCCTGGGTCAGGAAGAGCCCCTGGAGGAGGGCATGGCAACCCATACCAGTATTCTTGCCTGGAGAACCCTATGGACAGAGGAGCCTGGCGGGCTACAGCCCAAGGGGTCGCAAAAGAGTCAGACAGGTCTGAGCGACTTTCACTCCCTCACTCCAATCGTAGAAAGTCCTTGGAAAGCCTCTGATCCAGCCCCTTTCTTGACAGAGAAACTGAAACCGCAAAAGGTCCAAGTCACCTTCCCATGGGTGGGGAAGGTCACAGAGAGAGGGGAGCCAGCTGCAGGAGCCATCTGCGGTCTAGAGACATCAGGGAAGGTTCCTGAGGTTCCCTGGAGAAATGATGGAGCCCAGGCACCCTGACTCCCAGATCGAGCCCTCCCCCCCTTACCTGCAGCTCTGCATTGCTCACCTGGAGCTTGTCTCCTGGGAAGGCTGCCAGGCCTTTCACCTTCAGTGGAAGCTCAGCGGTCGGGCAGGAATTTATATCCTCGTTGTCCAGGGATTTCCCAATCAGGCTTGCGTCCCTCCCCCGACTGGGTGGCTGTGAACACACCTTTTCCCTTCTCACTGAGAGCGCCCTCCGAGCTGCAGCTCTGGGTGTGTGATCACTCAAATGGGGAAGTGGCCAAGGAAGCTCTGTGTGAGTTTCCCTATTTTTTGTGACTCGCTAAAACTTGCGTACTTCCATCTGCGAGGTGATTTTACAGGGATGTGTGTTTTGCCCGCCACAGTCCTGTTCAAAAGGAAAAAGAGGACTTTGGAACTTTAACCAGGGACAGAGTTGCTGTTTCCCCCGTGAAGTCCTTCTGGGGATAGGGAACCCCTGCCCCCAGTCTTATGTGATGTTTAACTGTTACTGAAGGAAGAAGGTGGTTTTTCCAAATATTTATCAGAGTTTGTGGGATTTGGCTGAGTAATCTGTACCCTGGAGGTGGAAATTCATGTCTGTGCAAGACAGATGGCGGCAACTCTCCCCTTAGGAGCAATCCCTGGGGCTAGAAAGGATGGAGTCCCAGGGAGAGGATGAGCCTGGACCCAGGCTGGTGCTGGGGGGTGGAAAGGAAAAACACACTTCCAAATGTCCTTAAAAATCCCTGTTACTATCCTAACGGATACTTTCTGTCTGATCTATTCAGATACTGATGTTCTTAAAGGTGAATATGCAGAAACAAAAACCCTTGTAGAGAAACCTTGTAGAGAAATTCTTAGGAATTTCATACCCAGAGCAAATGGTTCAGAGTCAAAAGCACCCACTGACCCTAGTTTTATTCTTCTGCTGACAAGGAAGGTAGGGCTTCCCTGGTGGTAAAGAATCTGCCTGACAATGCAGATGTGAGTTTGATCCCTGGGTTGGGAAGATTCTGCTGGAGAAGGAAATGGAAACTCACTCAGTATTCTTGCTTGGTAAGTCCCAAGGACAGAGGCGTCTGACAGGCTACAGTCCATGGGGTCTCAAAAGAGTTGGACATGACTTAGTGACTGAACAACAACAACGAAGGTAATTCTGGGGGGTCTCAACTCAGATGGGTAAATAAAATCTGAGAAAAACACCATGTTGGAGCAAGATGGAGACTTTTGAGATGGTCAAATCCATCCTCCAGTTTAAAGCAGAACAAATTGAGGTCCAGGCATATAGGGGTACCACAGGTGAGCTTACTGGATTAATTCAGTGTTTGCATAACTTCATGATGAGGTTCTTATGGAAGCTGTCTGTTTGTGTGAGTTGCTCAGTCATGTCTGACTCTGCGACCCCATGGACTGTAGCCCGCCAGGTTCCTCTGACCATGGGATTTCCCAGGCAAGAATATTGGAGTGTTGCCATTTCCTTCTCCAGGGGATCTTCCCAACCCAAGAATCAAAGCTGGGTCTCCAGGAGCTGGGAATACCCACCAAAAGAGTTTATTAGGCAAAGAGTAAATGTTACACTGTATCCCTGTTTAATCTTCTTCCAAGGACCAGTTGAAGGGGGAATACTTGTTTCTGTCCCATAACTTTAACATGGTAAGATCAAAAAGTATGCTATAAATTTGCAGTCCAGCCAAAGAAGTTCCAAGGGTGTACATTCACCTCAGCAGGTAAATCTCACCAAACACCATCATCATCCCAAGATGAAAGGCATGTCGATAACTGAATCCTCTCCATACGGTCACTGTGGTTAGCCAAACACACGAGTCAGCTGACCCGCCTCTTCGGGATCCTGTTCACCAAATAGCACAGGGCAGCCCACATGAATAGCCCCGAAGAGAGGAAGTGAAACCATGCCATGTGCCTTTGGCCATGCTGAAGGGTAACTGCATATCTTATGATCCATAAAGAGGAATTTACACACCCTCAGTTTTTTCTATGGGAAACCTTGATCCTCAAGACACAAGAATTGTTTGAATAGTCCTTTTAAACAACTAATACTTTAGGGAATTCCCTGGCAGTTGGGTGGTTAAGGGGCTTCCCTGGTGGCTCAGATGGTAAAAAAAATCTGCGTGACTCCAGGCTTCCACCACAGGGGAAAACAAGTTCAGTTTATGGTTGGGAAAGTAAGATCCTACATGCCATGTGGTCAAAAATTTAAAAAAAAAACAAACACAAAAAGCTAATGCCTCAGACTCACAGTCATTCAAGCCAGACTGCGCAGCAGTGCAGTTTAACCTCATTTTATTGGACTTTGTTTTATTTAGCAGATACTGCATTTATTACCCATTGAAGGTTTGCAGCAACCTGGGTTCGAACAAGTCCAGGGGTGCCACTTTTCCAACAGCATTTCCTCACTTGTGTCTGTTTCACATTTTGGCCATTCTCCAAGTATTTCACATTTTTCATTATTATTATTATAGTTGTGATGGTGATCTTTGATAGGACTCTTGCAAAAAGATGATGACACGCTGAAGGCTCAGATGATGGTTAGCATTTTTTAGCAAGAAAGTATTTTTCAGTTAAGGTATGTACTTTTTTTTAGACATAATGTTATTGCATGCTTAATAGGTTACAGTAGAGTGTATTACACTTTTATATACAATGCAAAACCAAAAAAAAAAAAATCCACGTGACTCACTTTATTGCGAGATTCACATTATTGCGGAGGTCTGGAACCCACCGTGCAGTACCTCCAGGGCTTCATTTCTGCATCGTCCTTCCCGTGCAGAGTTTCTCCACCAAGTGATGGGAAATAAACACGGCACAGCATGTTCTGTGCCATCTCGAAACCTCTGAGGTTTGAGGTGAAGCTCACCCAGGATGTTTATTGCAAGGGTTGAAGCAATGAGTCTTCATCTTTTTAGACTCAAGAGGACTCTTCAAAGTCCATTCTGGTTCAGAAATCAGCAGCGTCCTCTGCAAACCCAGCAGCAAGCTTCGCCAGCCCCCCTTTTCTTCCTTCCTTACAATGATGTGGAGGCAGAGGTTGGGGGGTGATGAGAGGGGAGCTGGAGGCAAGGATGCTGTGGGCTGGCCACTGCGATGTGTATTACAACATGGGCTACTGGTCCCCGGTTTAATGGGACAGCCTCTGCCATAATATCCCCATAGATCCACTCATTTTTTTCTATATAATTTTATTTACTTATTTACTTTTGGTTGTGCTGGGTCTTCGGTGATTTGTGAGGGCTTTCTCTGGTTGCTCCTCTCCAGTTGTGGTGCGCAGGCTTCTCCTCGCGGTGGCTCCTCTGTTGCAGAGCACAGGCTCTCGGGTGCACAGGCTCCAGCAGGTGTGGTCCACGGGCTCAGTAGCTGCAGTGCCCAGGATCTAGAGGACAAGTTCAAAGGTTGCGGCACACAGGTTCAGTTGCTCCGCGGCATGTGGAATCTTCCCAGACCAGGGATCGAACCCGTTTCCCCTGCATTGCCAGGCGGCTTCTTACCCACTGTGCCCCCGGGGGAGTCTCACTCATTCTCAGATCAGAGTTCTTTCATTTTGATTGAAGAAAATATGGTCATCAAATCCACAGGATTGATTTAGTAATCAGACCCCGTAAAACTGAAAATTCTCAGGCCTGCTCTGGTCAGCGGGACAATTACAGATAAATACAAGTTAGCAAACTAAAAATGAAAATATATACTGCAAACAGGCTTCCGCCTCCTCTGCCATAAAGAGAGAGGGCTGAGTTCAGTGAGCGCTGTATTAGTTTCCTTCAGCTGCTATATCAAGTCATCACCAACCATGGCTAAAACAAAACCATCTGACCTGCTAACCGCTCCAGAGGCCAGAAGTCCATGGTGGGCTCCAGGAGGTGGCAGTCAAGGGGCCAGCAGTGCTGCGGGCCTACTGAGGGCCCTGGGCCGATCCTTCCCTCATCCTTTCCAGCTTCGGGAGTGGTCCTCACTTCTCCCCAGCACGTCACCGTCTCCTCCCTGCTCCCGGCAGCAGGTGGCCTTTTTCCTGACCTTCTTCCCTCTCAGTTTTGAGGACTCTCCTGGCTCTATTTGTGTGCGCATGCTCAGTGGCTCAGTCGTGTCTGACCCTTTGTGACCCCATGGACTGTAGCCCACCAGGCTCCTCTGTCCATGGGGTTTCCCAGGCAAGAATACTGGAGTGGGTTGCCATTTCCTCCTCCAGGGGATCTTCCTGACCCAGGGATAGAACTCAAGTCTCCTGCATCTCCTACACTGGCAGGTGGGATCTCTACCAGTGAGCCACCTGGGAAGCCCCGCCTCTATTGGGGGCCCACTGAAATAGTCCAGGATAATCTTCCCACCTGAAAGTCCACAACCTAATGACACCTGGAAAATCCCTTTTGCTATAGAAGGTATCAAAATAATAGGTCCCAGGGATGAGGATGCTGGCGTGTTTTGGGGACCATGGCTCACCATCAACAAGCTCGAAGGTTCCTTTCCGTTCTCAGAGTCTGTGCCTGACGGTGCTACACAGTGTAGGACACTGGTCTGCACAAGTGTGGACTGGAACAACACGGTTCCCATCACACCTATGCGCCCAGGTTGTCTAGATGGTGTGGCTTAAAGAGACTGCACAGAGCACTTGAGAGCTACAGGAGAGATTCTGTTTTGTATTCAGTTCAGAGGAAATCAGCCTTCATTGTGGAAAGGCCTGTTCTTCTCAGCTTGTCCTTGGCTTCCTCCTCCTCGCCCTGGTTTCAGAGAGAAACTCTCAGCGGGATGAGGACACCAAGGGCCACTGCCCATTCTCCCCTCCAACCTGCCCATGGGGCCTGGAGCATGCAGAGGCCAGCTGGACACTGGACCTATGTCACACTGATGCTCCCTCCCCGGGGTGCCCAGCCCAGACCCCCCGGTCCTCCTTCCACAAACCAAGCCCTCCCCCTGTGCAGGCAGGGGAAGTTCCAGAGCAAGTTCCCTCCTGCTCTGATTCGAGGCCTCCTGTCCCCTAACTGTACCCCTGCCTCCCTTAACCTTACCCTCCACCTTCGGGCCAGGGACACGGGGCCAGAACTGGGATGTGGGTGGTCCAGGAGACGACCCCTAGAAGCCGAACCCCCGGGGCACTGGCAGGCCACTCGTGGAGGACGAGCCCTGCTCTCTACTCAGTGGTAGGGGGAAAGAGACACTCCATTGCCTTACAACCAGAGAGAGGAAGATCTCCTCTTCACAGAGATTTGATTTCTGTAATGAGTGACACAGGATTATTCACCGTATGGGATTCTGCTGCTGAAAACCAGCTGAGCGTCCGCCCACCCAGGGTGGGAGGAAGACGTGCCGCCGGCAGCCTTCCTTGCCTTCCAGTCTGGTCCAAATGGAAAGGGAAGTTTCCAGATCTTGCCTCCCCATCCCACACCGCCCACTTCCTTTGGCCTTGATACCCCTGCAGTCTCCACTGTCCACCCCCACCCCCGCCCCCGCTTCCACTGAGTCATGGGACCCTCCTTTGCTTTCTAACAATCACAGTGACACACAGAACATTTGCTCAGCTGACACCTGAGGGCCACGTTTCTGGGAAGCAGTGGTGGCGGGGCCTGAGTCACCCTGCCGGGCCCCGGGTGCACCCACGCCGGCTCATACATGTGTCATGTTACATAAGAAGCCCCACCTGGACACGGCACCTGCCAGCCCTCCCAACAGGCATGCGGGCTTCAGGCTGAGCCAGCTTTGATTTGTCGTCTTCGCAACACTCCAGCCCCCAGGGCAGGCTGTCACAGGCGGGCTCTGCAGGCTTTGGCAGCTGGAACGAAGGCTCCGGTACAGTGAATCACACGAAGACATTCCTTGGAGTCCCGTCAGAAGGTACCTTCCATGTGGCTCCGGTCACCCCCCTGCCCAGCACACCCTGCGCTGTTACACTTGTCCCCTGAGGGCTGGTAAGGGGTCTATGACCTCACACGACAGCAGCTGGTCTCAGTGCATGAACCCTGAGCACGGGACCCCCTTCCTCACCTAAAGAGGAAAAGGAAGGGGACACCCCTAACCTGGCATGGGAGAGACTGGCTGAGCTTGGAGGACAAGAGGCAGTGACACTCCAGAGCATGATTTATAGATGGGATGGTGCTTTTAGGAGAGAGACTTTAAAATGGATCTGAAGCTCAGAGCCAGCACCACTTCCCACTGCCCATTTCTCTGCGAACCCTCCTGGATTAACCAAGTCTCACATTAACCAGGCCTGTGTCGTAGCTTTGACATCTGGGGCCTCTCTGACCCTTCCGTGGACTAGCCAGCTCCTAGAGGTTCCACCCACAAACCCACAAGTGTGCCTCTCAAATACAAACCAACCAGCCCAGAGCCCACACCCCAGCCACCCCCAAATGTGTTCCCTTCCTTGCGTTCAGTTCCCCCCTTTGTTGTTGTTGATATTGTTCAGTCACCCAGTCATGTCTGACTCTCTGCAACCCCGTGGACTGCTGCACGCCAGGCTTCCCTGTCCTTCACCATCTCCTGGAGTTTGCTCAAACTCATGTCCATTGAGGTGACGAGGCCATCCAACCAGCTCATCCTCTGTCGTCCCTTCTCCTCCTGCCCTCAATCTTTCCTAGCCTCAGGTCTTTTTCAGTGAGTTGGCTCTTCATATCAGGTGGCCAAAGTCTTGGAGCTTCAGCATCAGTCCTTCCAATGAATATTCAGGGTTGGTTTCCTATAGGATTGACTGGTTTGCTCTCCCTGCAGTCCAAGGGACTCTCAAGAGTCTTCTCCAGCACCACACTTTGAAAGCATCAGTTCTTCAGTGAACCCATTTCTCCCCCAGACAGAACACCTTTTGAAGCATTCCCATCTCCTTCGGGTTGAGAAAAGCAAAGAAAAACACTTTTTTCTCTATCTTGTCAGGGCTAACCCAGAGCTCAGTGAAGGCCAGACCAGTATAGAGGGCATAGCAAGTGCCCCAGCTGGAGGAAGGGGGACCAAGGGGCACGGCTAGGAAGCAGAGGGCCCTGGCTCAGCGAGAATCGGGGAGGCCGTGACCGAGCCCTGGGGCAGGAGTTCTCAAAGTGTGGCCTGGACGACATCAGAGCAGCCTGGGAGCTCGTCAGAAATGCAGATTCTGGGACTTCCCTGGTTGTCCAGTGGTGAGGACTCTGCGCTTCCACTGAAGGGAGCACAGGTTCAATCCCTGCTTAGGGAACTAAGATCCTGCAGGCCACGTGGCGAGATCAAAAAAGTAAATAGCACCCTAATATCCAGGAAATGCAGATTCTGAGCCCCCACCTCAGAGCACTCGATCAGAAACTAGAGGAGGGGGCTTCCCAGGTGGCTCGGTGGTAAAGAATCCACCTGCCGATGTAGGAGACACAGGAGACATGGGTTCGATCCCTGATATGGGAAAATCCCACATGTCACAGAGCAGCTCAGCTTTTGTGCCACAACTATCGCACTTGTGCTCTAGAGCTCAGGAACCGCAGCCACAGTGTCAGAACCGCTGAAGCCCACGTGCCTAGAGCGTGTGCTCGACAACGAGAAGCCGCTGCACTGAAAAGCCCGTGTACAACTAGAGAGTAGCCCCCGCTCACTGCCACAGAGAAAAGCCCGGCAGCAACACAGATCCAGTGCAGCCAAAAAACGAATAAATCCCATTACTTTCCCCAAAAAGAACCTAGATGAGGGACTGAACAGTTGGGGTTAGGGAAACACCCCCCAACCCCCAGATGATTCTGATGTGGACAAACCTTGAGACAAGCTGTTCCAGGGGCTCTCGTCTCTGCTGCCCATAAGAGGTGTTTGACAAATATCAACGCCAGGACACCTTCTCACCAATGAGCCCTGGCCAGGAGAGGTGGAGCTGGGCCAGGCAATACCTTCAAGTTCCCGCGTGGCCTCTGTACCCCCTGCCAGGGCTGAGAGCGGCTGCCTGAGGACTTGGACCGCTCACACCCACCAGGGCTGTGTCTTTGGCTCCTGCAGGGGGCAAATACCAACAAGTAAGGACATTCCAAGTGTGATTCATGGAGCACAGGTCCTAAGAAAGACACAGGTGAGGCCGGGTTGCAAGGCTTGATCAGAGGGGTCTGGCAGATAGCTGAGCTTCCATATCTAACGGCCAACCAGGGGGAGCAGATCCCAGTTCACAGCCACTGAGCTCAGAAAAGACCAAGGTCGGAGGTGGCAGCCCATTCATTCGTATTTGTTTTTCTAATGTTTTTGAGCACCTGCCCCAAGACAGGCATTATTTTCAGCTCTAAGAACTCACATGCTAGCAGAGAAAAATGACAGTAATAAAGGAGTGAAAGACTGGGACTGACATATTGACAGTATGTATACAATAGATGACTAACGAGAACCTACTGCGTAGTACAGGGAACTCTACTCAATACTCTATGGTGATCTAAATGGGAAGGAAATCTAAAAAAGAAGGGATCCGTGTATACGTATGGCTGATTCACTTTGCTGTACAGTAGAAACACAACATGGCAAAGCAATTATAATAAAAATTTTCTAAAAAAGATTTGCTAAAAGCTCCATTTCCTGGAAAAATTGGCAGGTACTCGAGATGCTAACTGGAAAAAGAAAAAAAAAAAAACAAAACTCAAACCAAGGACTGAGAATCATCGGGCAGGAAATGGTCCCCTCCCTGAATCACAGGTTCATGCCTATCTTTCCAGCGGCTGGATGGAGGGGTAAGACTCCCTTCCCTAATATTCCAAGGAAGCACCCCTCACCCCACAGTGGCCAGGAAGACAATGTCTTAGGATCACACACGGGCAGACCTGCCCTCCTAGGCTTGAACCCAGAGGAGTCAACCCAGGAAGGGGTGCCAAGGAATCCTACCTCCAGAGTCCATGATAGCCCTGGTTAAGGGATGGGGAAGAATCCGCCAGGTTCTGTGCGATT
Organism: Cephalophus harveyi; assembly: GCA_006410635.1. Taxonomy (NCBI): domain Eukaryota; kingdom Metazoa; phylum Chordata; class Mammalia; order Artiodactyla; family Bovidae; genus Cephalophus; species Cephalophus harveyi. The sequence goes on from SJYT01001846.1 coordinate 122,072, forward strand.
CAGTCAATCTGCTATTAATCCTCGGGCAACTGTAGCACCCCAGGGGTTCCCCACCCAGCCCCAAGTTCTGGCTCCTCCAGACCCTGAAAGACAGACGGAGGCAGCAGATCCATTCTAACAAGCCTCAAGGAGCTGTCCAAGTATGGGGCCACCTTGAACCAAGTTCTAGTGGAACTAAGCAAACTGTTCACTGGGGCTTGTTTGGCCAGAACGCCTTGGGTTTTGTTCTTGTACTTGGAGATTCATAGACCCACAGGTTGTCAGAGTAGGAAGAGGCTCAGTTGCCCCTGCCCAGGGAATCCCCCACCTTTTTAGATGATAAAGCCCTGTTGGTGGGATTTCACCGGGTTGAAGACTGAGAACCGAAGCTCTCCCTGGCTCTCTGAGGAGTATCCAAGCCTCACCAGCTTTGAAAGCAATTCTTTGAAAAAGAAAAAGGAGAGAGTTAATTCCAGATCAGGCTCAGGGCTCTCTAGGTGCAGTCAGCCACACAGGGTGACACTGAGCTCCATGCCAGCCTCCCTCAGAGCCACCTCTCAGTCCCAATTCAACTTCACACCCTCAGCAAGCGTCCACACCTCCTACAGGTCTGTGACCATGAGGAGGGATTATGATAGGAGTTACTCTCTCTCCCAGGGCACCTATGAAGCGCCTTCTGTTCCAAGCGTGTTATTTACATATTCACTTAGTCAATCATCCCAACAGCCCAGTGAGGTTAGTATTATGACGCATTGGGTTGTTCACAGAGTTCCTTCAGGTTTTTCTGTAAGATGGTACAGAAAAAAAATCTGAACAAACTTCTTGGTCAACCCAATATTATCTGTTCTGCAGATAAAGAAAATGAAGTATGCAGATGTCAAGTAACTTGTCCAAAGTAGCTCAAGTTATGGGTCGAATTCTCTTCTTCCAAAAAGATATATTGGAATCCCACCCCCCAGAGTAGCTCAGAATGTGACCTTAACCAGAAATTGGGTTTTCAATGAGGCAATCAAGTTAAAGTGAGGATACTGCATGTCCGACTCTGTGATTCCCATGGACTGCAGCCCACCAGGCTCCTCTGTCCATGGGATTCCCCAGGCAAGAATACTAGAGTGGGTTGCCATTTCCTCCTCCAATGTGAGGTCATTAGGGTGGGCCGTAATCTAATGTAATTGGTGTCCTTATAAAAAGAAGTGTGGACACAGAGATGGACCCACCTGAGGAAATGTGAAGACAAAAGTAGGAGATGGCCGTGTGAGTGGAAGGATGCACCTTCCAGGCAAGGGAGGTGAAGGATGAGGGCTGGTGACCCTGGGGGCCAGGAGAGGCAAAGCAGCACCCTCCCCTGGAGTCAGCAGAGGGAACTTGAGCCTGCGAGCACTTTGATCGCTGACCTCCAGGCCCCAGAATGGAGACGTTCAGTGCTGCAGCTCTAAACCACCCAGGAGAGTAGCTGGGGTTGGGATGAGCCTCCACCTTGGGCCCTGTGGCTCTGGAGTCCACACTCCCGGCCCCACCACCCAGGGGCTGCAGGGGAGCGGCCACCATATCACGGGACACAGTCCAGCCCTCATGCCTGGGGGTGGAGGTGGCAGCCGCGAACTACCGCTGAGAAGAGACCAGCCCCACGGATTGGATGGCCATCCACAGCCTCAGAAGATTAACACACGCCAAGAAAGACAGCAAACACCTCCAACAAGACTGAAACCACCCCCTCACCTCCCAGCATGTAGCAACAGAACTGTTCACTCCAGAATGTCACATCCCTGCAGACACGGGAGGGGTTTGTTTACCATCTCCTTTTTCTAACTTGTATTTCACTCTGCCAGTTAAGCCTATCACATTCCATCAAGAAGCAAGCAGCTCTGCTGCTCCTGCCAAAGTGGAATGAGGCCAAAGGCACCATGCCTTCCTAGGTTGCATGGGTGAGATACCCTCTCCACACTCACCCTCCTCAAGCCCGCTCACCCCTCAGGGTTGGAACTGGATCCCACCTCAGCAGAGCACAGCGGCGGGAGCCCAACAAAAGCCCAGTCTGCTCCCTGCCCCTGGAGAAGAGTCTGTACCCTGACCCTCGACAGTCACCCAGAGACGAAGGCATGGATGCTCAAGTTGTATCAGTCACTAACCTTACCTCACGCACATTTACTAAGAGTTTAGGGAGCTGAACTCTTTCCTGATCGCTCGGTGGTTAAAGAAATCTGCCTGCAATGTAGAAGACACAGGAGATGTGGGTTCGATCCCTGGGTCAGGAAGATCCCCTGGCGAAGGAAATGGCAACCCACTCCAGTATTCTTGCCTGGGAAATCCCAGGCACAGAGGAGCCTGGCAGGCTACAGTCAATGGGGTCGCGAAGAGTCAGACACGACTGAGCATGCGCACATTTGCCAAGGAGTTAAAGGCAAAGGTGACCACAGCTTTCTGCTGGTTAGTGGCTGGCATGAATCCTAACCTCTCTGGGTCTGCTTTCCCCTCTGTACATCAGGACAATGACAACATCTCTCCAGGGTTGTTGCAGGGTTAAGTCAGCTTGTAGCAAAGTACCGAGCACAAGCGAAGCACCCAGCAAATGCCAACAAGCACACGAACACTAAGCCCAACTCATGAGCCTCCCGGGTGCAAGGAACCAGCCTGAAGGGACCGAGAGACCCCCAGCAGGGCGTGAGGTTCCCCTGGAAATGGCACTGTGTCCCCAGGGCTGAGGAAGTGCCTGCCCGCCCCCAGCTCCTGGCCACAACCCCAGGGCTGGGACCTGCCTCCTGCAGATGGAGGGGATTTAGGGAGCCCGGGCACCTGGCTCAGTGTCAAGTCAGCCCTGCCTCTGACCAGGTTCCTTCCAGGCCCTCCTGCCAGGTCAGGCTGGGACCTGCAGGCGCTGCTCCCTGGCTGTGCATAGGCATTCAGGTTGTGGGTGGTAGTGGAGATAGGCCAGAGCCAGGAAAAACGGGGCGAGTGCTTGCAAGGCAGTGACCTTCATGGAAGGCAAGGTAGAGGCTGGGAGGGTGAAATGGGCCCCGTTGGCCCAGCCACATCCCTGGGCACCTGCCAGAGTGACCCTGGTGCCTAGCCCGGCCCCTGGGGACAGGTCCACAGGCCCCTGGTGACCCCGGTGCCTAGCCCGGCCCCTGGGGACAGGTCCACAGACCCCTGGTGACCCCGGTGCCTAGCCCGGCCCCTAGGGACAGGTCCACAGACCCCTGGTGACCCCGGTGCCTAGCCCGGCCCCTGGGGACAGGTCCACAGACCCCTGGTGACCCCGGTGCCTAGCCCGGCCCCTAGGGACAGGTCCACAGACCCCTGGTGACCCCGGTGCCCGGTCCCTAGGGACAGGTCCACAGACCCCTGGTGACCCCGGTGCCTAGCCCGGCCCCTAGGGACAGGTCCACAGACCCCTGGTGACCCCGGTGCCTAGCCCGGCCCCTAGGGACAGGTCCACAGACCCCTGGTGACCCCGGTGCCTAGCCCGGCCCCTAGGGACAGGTCCACAGACCCCTGGTGACCCCGGTGCCTAGCCCGGCCCCTAGGGACAGGTCCACAGACCCCTGGTGACCCCGGTGCCTAGCCCGGCCCCTAGGGACAGGTCCACAGACCCCTGGTGACCCCGGTGCCTAGCCCGGCCCCTAGGGACAGGTCCACAGACCCCTGGTGACCCCGGTGCCTAGCCCGGCCCCTAGGGACAGGTCCACAGACCCCTGGTGACCCCGGTGCCTAGCCCGGCCCCTAGGGACAGGTCCACAGACCCCTGGTGACCCCGGTGCCTAGCCCGGCCCCTAGGGACAGGTCCACAGACCCCTGGTGACCCCGGTGCCTAGCCCGGCCCCTAGGGACAGGTCCACAGACCCCTGGTGACCCCGGTGCCTAGCCCGGCCCCTAGGGACAGGTCCACAGACCCCTGGTGACCCCGGTGCCTAGCCCGGTCCCTAGGGACAGGTCCACAGACCCCTGGTGACCCCGGTGCCTAGCCCGGCCCCTAGGGACAGGTCCACAGACCCCTGGTGACCCCGGTGCCTAGCCCGGCCCCTAGGGACAGGTCCACAGACCCCTGGTGACCCTGGGGCCTAGCCCGGCCTCTGGGGAAGGTCCACAGACCCCTGGTGACCCTGGGGCCTAGCCCGGCCTCTGGGGATGGTCCACAGACCCCTGGTGACTCCGGTGCCTAGCCCAGCCCCTAGGGACAGGTCCACAGACCCCTGGTCCCAATGACTCATGATCAGCTCCACCACCACCCTGGTTCCCACAGAAGGAGACAGAGAGCTGATGATGTTCATGAACCCCATTTGGTGGTAGGACCGAAGGAACTTGCTGGAAGGTGACATTAGCCGGGACAACTCCAAAGACCGTGACACCGGCAGCCCTCACCACAGCCAGCTACCAGGTTACAGTAAAAGCAAGTCTAGGACCAACTCTGCTTCACACACACACACACGTTGTTGAACTAAACTCGTTCATTAGCCAGCAAGGACAAAAGATGTTCATACATCCTGTTCAGTAGGCTCAAGAAAGTTCCAGTGTGCTGCAGACCACACCTGGCAGGGAACATCCATTCAAGTCAAGGCCAAGCCAGGGCTGGGTGGCTGGAACCCACCTATGATCTGGGATGGAGTCAGGTGAGCAGGCATCATCTCCGAGGGGAGTCCGATATCCTGTTTATCAGGAGTGGAGACTGTTCTCCACAACACGGGCCTTTCATCTCAGCAACGAGAGTCCAGGACTCAGTCAACTGTTATCAAGAGGTCACTGTTATCACTCAAAAGATCCATTCTGACACACATCAAGAGGTCACTGTTTTCCCCTCAAAAATCCATCCTGACATTCTGTTGGTTGTTGATTGCGACAGAGATGGGGTATGGCCTTTTTGCTAGAAGGCCAACTGACCTTTGGCCTCAGCTCTCTTGACCAGAATGCATGCAGGCCCAGAGCACAAGTTCGTCTCAGAACCTCACCCAGACTCCCAGACGCCCATGTGGTTTCAGAGTCAGGGACCTGAGGCATGAGAGGAGGTCGGCCTAACCCCAGGGGTTCCCACCAAAGGCACAAACCTGAATCTAACCCCAGGCAGACACCAGAGAGAGAGCAGGAACCTTCCACAGACACCCTCAGCCACACTCTCCTAAAGGGTAAACAACGTGAAACATGAAGACGGAGACCTGGTTCCACAGAAGGAGACACGAGAGGACAACCAGATGCTATGGACGACTGGGACAAATGGCAGAATGGGCACGAGGTCTGTAATTGGATAAAAATATCACGTGAAGGCCTTCCCAGGTAGCTCGGTGGCACAGAACCCGCCTGCAGCGCAGGAGACATAAGAGATGTGGGTTCAATCCCTGGGTCAGGATGATCCCCTGGGGAAGGAAATGGCAACCCACCGCAGTGTTCTTGCCTGGAGAATCCCAAGGACAGAGGAGGCTGGAAGACTACAGCCTATGGGGTCACAAAGAGTCGGACATGACTGAAGCGACTTAGCACACAGCACGCATCATATGAAGGACCTGGTTTTGATCACTGTGCTGTGGTTATATAAAAGGATTCCTTGCTTTCAGGAAATAGACCCTGAAGTATTTAAGAATAAAAAGACATGCCCACAACTTACACTGTTTTTGGTACCATAACTTTTTAAGTCTTAGAATATTCTATATATATATTTATATTCTTATACTAGCATATAATAGCATCACCAAATCAATGGACATGAATCTGAGCAAACTCTGGGAGATAGTGAAGGACAGGGAAGCCTGGTATGTTGCAGTTCATGAGGTCACAAAGAGTCAAATAAGACAGCAACTGAACAACAAGAAGTGTTCACAATTTTGAGAAAAATATTATTTCACATCAATACACATCAAGCTGGCTCATTCTTTTTTAAAACTGGTAGTATTCTCTTAAATAGATGTGCCATACTGATTCAGTCCTACTGGTAGTGGACGCTGAGGCTGTGTTCTTCTTGGCTTTCACAAGCAATGCTGTAGAAAGAATTCATAAGGGAGACACAGTGGTGCTCACTAAGTATCATCTGGTCCTCTACCAATAGGAACTACATCTCAACCCAAGGACAAGTTACTGGTTATAAAACTATCTGCTCACCTCTTCCCAGACTGCGTCAGCATTGCATCACACAAATACTCATAAATGGTTCAGGAAAAACTAACGCAAACATGCGTAAGCAAACACACACACTCATAGAAGAGACAATGAAAAAGGATAAAACAAACACAATGAAATGATTTGGAGAATCTGGATGAATCATGTGGAAATTCTTTTTACTATTGCAACTTTTTTTCTGAAGGCAAATTTATGTCAGATCATTTTTTGAAGTTAAAACTTGACACCTGTAATTCTGTCCACACCTGGCTGGTCTTCTCGCCTCCTGGTGGGCCTGGGCCTCCCCCTGCAGCCCTCGATCTTCCACACGCACCTGCGGCCACCCCACAGCAGCCAGCCAGGAAGGCCCGGGCCAGGTTCCGGAGACTGCTTGCTCCAGCAAATGGCTTTCAAGGGCTTCCAGGTCTCTGAAATTCCCAGGAACACAAAGTGCCAGTCAGGACTCCCATGCATTTTTCTTTTTTTTTTTTTTGGCTGCTCCATAGCTTGCGGTGGAGCACATAGACCCCGACCAGGGGCTGAATCCATACCCCCTGCAGAGGAAGCACAGAATTTTAATCACTGGCCTGCCAGGGAATTCCAGGACCGCCACCCTCCTGAAACTTTCTCCTCTTTCCCTGCCATCGGGGTCCTGGAAGTACCCACTGAAACTATCCCTCAAGCCTTGGGGTATGCCCCCACCCCCACCCCCAATCTCATCCCAACTCATAGAAAGAATTCATAAGGGAGACACAGTGGTGCTCACTAAGTATCATCTGGTCCTCTACCAATAGGAACTACATCTCAACCCAAGGACAAGTTACTGGTTATAAAACTATCTGCTCACCTCTTCCCAGACTGCGTCAGCATTGCATCACACAAATACTCATAAATGGTTCAGGAAAAACTAACGCAAACATGCGTAAGCAAACACACACACTCATAGAAGAGACAATGAAAAAGGATAAAACAAACACAATGAAATGATTTGGAGAATCTGGATGAATCATGTGGAAATTCTTTTTACTATTGCAACTTTTTTTCTGAAGGCAAATTTATGTCAGATCATTTTTTGAAGTTAAAACTTGACACCTGTAATTCTGTCCACACCTGGCTGGTCTTCTCGCCTCCTGGTGGGCCTGGGCCTCCCCCTGCAGCCCTCGATCTTCCACACGCACCTGCGGCCACCCCACAGCAGCCAGCCAGGAAGGCCCGGGCCAGGTTCCGGAGACTGCTTGCTCCAGCAAATGGCTTTCAAGGGCTTCCAGGTCTCTGAAATTCCCAGGAACACAAAGTGCCAGTCAGGACTCCCATGCATTTTTCTTTTTTTTTTTTTTGGCTGCTCCATAGCTTGCGGTGGAGCACATAGACCCCGACCAGGGGCTGAATCCATACCCCCTGCAGAGGAAGCACAGAATTTTAATCACTGGCCTGCCAGGGAATTCCAGGACCGCCACCCTCCTGAAACTTTCTCCTCTTTCCCTGCCATCGGGGTCCTGGAAGTACCCACTGAAACTATCCCTCAAGCCTTGGGGTGTGCCCCCACCCCCACCCCCAATCTCATCCCAACTCTAGGAATTGGGAGGAAGTTCTGAGTCAGGAGTCCTTTGAGCTGGCCCTGCCCACTCTGTTTTAGGTCTGGCTGTTGGTCAGATCCAAGCTTTTGTTTCCACAAACAAAGACCACTCAGATGAGGAGAACAAGCTAAGGCTCTTTACTCACAGCTGGCTACAGCAGGGGAGTCAGCCTCCCTCGCTTGGTTTTGGCATAGACACAAAGGCAGGCGGGGGAGTGGGAAAGCTCTGCAGTGGGGAAAGGGGAGCTCCAGGGATGCCCTGGCTGGAGACTGCTGCCCCCTCACTAGACGCTGGGCATCCTTTTTGGCTGGCCAAGCACGTGTTTTTGGCTTTCCCTGGTCCTAATGGGAGGCAGGGACAAAAATCAGGGCTGCTCAGACCCTCAGAAGTGTCTGACTCTTTGCAACCCCATGGACTGTAGCCCGTCACACTCCTCTGTCCATGAGATTCTCCAGGCAAGAATACTGCAGTGGGTTCAGCTGTCAGTTATTAATCAAGCCCTGGCCATTTGGGACCAATCGTTATAGGAGTTATAGTTTGTCTGCCCGCTGCTGCTACAGCAGGACTCTGACTTCTGACAAGGCTGATTTAGAGATAACAGGCTGGCTTCTGGTGGCTGCAGACTGTGGGTCAGTTTTGTTTTTATATTTATACAATATTTTAACTTGCATTTTATAATATATATTCTAGACATCGTTCACATATGCGTTCAGTCTCTCCATTTCCAAGAGCAAAGGTGATCTCAAATTCCAAACTTCAACCCATAGCTGGAAGATTTTTAAGGAGCTAGATGACCAGGTTCCTGAAAGGTGCCCACAGCTGGGTTATCCAGCCAAAGACACTGCAGCGTGAGCCCCAGGAGCTTGGGGCTTCTCCTTAGCAGCAGCACCTCTCAGCCTCCGAGAGCGGTTGTTGCCCCGGCATCTCTGCTGAGCTCTGGAGCCAAGGTTCCAGCCCTCCCCGAGGTGGCAGGTCCTCCCCTCAAAACGCCCTCACTTCCTGGTGGCTCACCGTTCTCATCACTGTCAGCCCAGCCAGCCCACTCCCTGCCCATCACGTTGGCCCGGGTCTCAGGAGTCAGGCCCAGGCTTGGGCAGGAAGGATGACCGCATCCTCACTCACGACAGGGCCCTGCACACCCTTCTTTCTCCGGAAAGGGTTTCAGGCATGCGGAGCTCGATTCTGTCTTGTTCCGGAAAGTTACTGTGTCGTGATGGTCGTGACTGCTGCTTTTAGTCATTCAGAATCTGAAATACTATCCTTAAACTCACCTTCCAGTCTCCTCCCTCCTTTCTGTGTTTTACTTTTCATTGTTTATCTTTTATACCTTTAGGTTTTTTTTTTGTACTTTTCATTTTAGATTGGAGCATAGTTGATTAATGTCGTGTTAGCTTCAGATGCACAGCAAAGTGATTCAGTTATACATATACCTGTATCTATTCTGTGGGCCTCCCTGGTGGCTCAATGGTAAAGAATCCATCTGCTAATGCAGGAGACACAAAGGGACGGGCTTGATTCCGGGGTTGGGAAGATCCCCTGGAGAAGGAAATGGCAGCTCACTCCAATATTCTTGCCTGAAGAATCCCAGGGACAGAGGAGCCTAGAGGGCTACAGTCCGTGCTGTTGAAAAAGAGTCGGACAAGACTGAAGCAACTAAACAACGTGTATTCTTTATCAAATGCTTTTCCCACTGAGGTTGTTACATAATATTGAGCAGAGTTCCCTGTGCTCCCAGTAGGTCCTTGTTGGTTACCCATTTTAAATATAGCAGTATGTACACGTCCAACTGGATAACTGTCCCTTCCCTGGTAACCACAAATTCTTTCTCTTTAAGCCTGTGAGTCTGTTTCTGTTTTGTAAAGAAGTTCATTTGTATCATTTTTCATTCTGCATATAAGGATATCACATATTTATCTTTCTCTATGTGACTTACTTCACTTAGTGTGATAATCTCCAGGTCCATCCATGTTGCTGCAAATGGCACTATTTCATTCTTTTTCGTGGCTGCATAATATTCCATTGTATACCTGTACCACAACTTCATCCATTCCTCTGATGATGGACATTTAGGTTGCTCTCATGTGCTGGCTATTGTAAATAGCACTGCAATGAACACTGGGGTGCATATATCCTCTGGACTATATTTTTCTGTAGATATAAGCCCAGGGGTGGGATTGCAGGATCATATGATAGCTCTGTTTTTAGTTTTTAAGGAACCTCCATACCAGTCATCTGCATACCACATCTCCAAACCAGTCGGACTTGTAGTGAATTTGTGGTGCAGACACCCAGCTGCACAAATGTTCCTAGCAAGTCCAGACCAGCCTCCAAGATCCAGCATCCAGGACACTTCCCCCATCAATCTTAGACGCAGGAAGCTTCACACTTTTCAACTTTTCCACACCAAATGACACCTGGCCCTGAGTCTGCACCCCCTCAACCACAGACGCACATACCTTAGTCAGAGCTGCTGAGAAATTCAATCTCAGTTGAGTCCAGGATCAAACAAGAATCCACAGGAAGGACCTCATTGCCAATATCTTCACTCTGTCCCGAGGCCACATGAAAAACTTTCTCTCTCTGGACAGACAAATCCAGGCCCCAGACTTTCAAAGTCATGCTGCTTCATACTTGGTATTCAGGGACACCTGGGGCCATCCATCCTGAGTGGGTAGCCATTCCCTTCTCCAGGGGATCTTCCTGACCCAGGAATCGACGGGTTTCCTGCATTGCAGGTGAATTCTTTACCTGCTGGGCCACCAGGGAAGCCCACATATACAAATACACAGCCTTAAAAGAAAAAGGTAAAACCATGACTCTCACACTAATATACAAATAAATATGTATTTAAAAGATATGAGGGAGGCATGCAGATTTTATAACAGGATCAAGGGAAAAGTCAAAACAGCACAGATTTGTGTGGAAAAGGCAATGTTGGGATGAATTGTAAATGGAAACAAAACTGTTTTTTTTTTCCCCAAGAGGATAGGGGGAAGATACTTAGATCTCTACAGGACAGGAATTAATTCCCAGGTGACTGTAGCTGTGAAATTAAAAGACGCTTGCTCCTTGGAAGAAAAGGTATAACACACCTAGGCAGTACATTAGAAAGAATAGACATTACTTTACCGACAAAGGTCTGTATAGTCAAAGCTATGGTTTTTCCAGTAGTGTACAGATGTGACAGCTGAACCATAAAGAAGGCTGGATGCTACAAATTAATGCTTTCGAATTGTGGTGCTGGAGAAGACTCTTGAGAGCCCCTTGGACTCCAAGGAGATCAAACCAGTCCATCCTAAAGGAGATCAACACTGAATATTCACTGGAAAGACTGATGCCAAAGCGGAAACTCCAATACTTTGGCCACCTGATGTGAAGAGCCAACTCACTGGAAAAGACCCTGATGCTGGGAAAGATTGAGGGCAGGAAAAGGGGGTGACCAAGGATAAGATGGTTGGGTGCATCACCGACTCGATGGACATGAGTTTGAGCACACTCCAGGAGACAGTGAAGGACAGGGAAGCCTGGCATGCTGCAGTCTATGGGGTCGCAAAGAGTTGGACACAACTGAGCATCTGGGGGACTCTCGGGCACTAATGGGGTTGAAAACTGGTACTCCAGGATGGAAGGATGGAAGCGACAACAAAAACAGCAAGTTTCCCATTGAAACACAACTTGTTTTACTTCAACCAAACCTCACCAAGCTCCACCCTTGTATACTCATCCCTCCCACATCTGGATCAACCCAGACGAATCCTCGTAATGGGCTCAGATCTACTGGAGGAGGAAAGGCTGAGAAACTGAACAGACAACCGCCAGGGCATATACACAAATATTGGGTTGGCCAAAAAGCTCACCCAGATTTTCCTGTAACATCCTATGGAAAAACCCAAACAAACTTTCTGGCCAACCCAATGCCACCAGCCTCTGAGCCCCCAAGCCAGGATCTGGAGACCCCCGACCCTCAGCCAGTGCTCCCTGGGCTCTGCCTTTTCTGGGAACAGGAGTGAGCAGTCTCCTGTGTCAGGCACAGCCCTGCCACTCCCCAGCACGTGGTCCTTGAGGAAATCACAACCTCTCTGAGTCTCCTCCCTCAAAGAAAACAGCAATATCTGTGTTCCTCGTCAGCTGACTCACCAGGCTGAGGTGGGGATCAGATCGCATGGAGTCTGTGAATGTTCTTTGAAAATGATTTTTAAAAAATAAAATCACACCAACAAATAAATGAAACCAAAGTCATACACATGGAAGACACTCGTTCAGTTGCTAAGTTGTGTGCTAAGTCTTGGCAGCCCCATAGACTGCACACCAGGCGCCTCTGTTTACCGCCATCTCCTGGGGTTTGCTCAGACTCATATCTGTTGAGTCGGTAATGCTGAGCCCACCCACTACAGTGCAGCCTTCAGGGGGCCCAGCAGGTTAGAGGAGATAGGCGGGCATCCCCGCTCCAGCTCTGCTTGCCTCTCCCTGCTCCGGGTCTCTGGCTCCTCCAGGGTCCCCCTTCCCTGACCCCTGCTCATCCTTTGGACAGCAGCCCTGCTGTCCAAGAAACACCTGGGACAGACCTGCTTCCCCAGGGACTCAGGCTGGCACCAGGGATCTGACCACGCCACCCAGCCGGAAGTAAACCTGCCCCTGCCTCTCAGCTCCAGCTGCTGGCATCTCACTGCCCAGGTGTGTGCCCTCCCACAGAGTAGTTCCCAGCAGGGGGGAGCAGCGTGGATCTTCCTGGTCTATGTGCTGCATCCTGTCTCCCAGCACCAGCCACCCTGGCTGACATAAGTGATTCTCCTCCACCTCTCATGAGGTCGGACCTGGGGACTCAGCTGCTTGCGGAGGGCAAGCTGGAAACGGAGTTGGCAGAGTGAGGTGCTCCAAAGACAAGAGCGAGCTCTTTTTCTGGCATTCATCAGGTTGTGTGCTTTGTGCATGGTGCTCAGTTGTGTCCAATTCTTTGCAGCCCCATGGACTGTAGCCCGCCAGGCTCCTCTGTCCATAGGATTCTCCAGGCAAGAGTACTGTAGTGGGTTGCTAAGCCCTCCTCCAGGTGATTCTCCCAACCCAGGGATCAAACCCAAGTCTCATGTCTCCTGCATTGGCAGGGGGGTTCTATACCACTAGCCCTACCTGGGAAGCCTGTGCTTTGAGCCCCATTTTAAAGATGGGGAGACTGAGACCCAAGGGGGTGTGCAGTGACTTGACCGAGCCCCCACCAGGAAGTGGCCCAGTCTATCAGTTCTCTTGATGTCTCTGGGGCCTTCGGAGTCAGGCTGGTCTTCGCTGACTGCATGTGAAGGGCTGAGATTTGGGACAAAAGCCAAAAACCACCGGGTTTCCATTAGAGGCTGTTTCGACACAGGGGTTGCCTAACAGCATCATGCTTACAAAGAAGCGAAGCCCAGAACTTCTCTGCCCGGTTGAGAAAGAGCGTGCAGATTACTCGATGCAAAACAGAAACACATTGTGAAATCCAAGAACCAGAGCCCAGGTGGCCACCGTTTGTCCCCAGTTCCAGGGAAAAGGCTGCAGGACGGGTCATGAAAATGTTGCTTTAGGCCAAGCCATTACATGACCCTTGGCCCAGAGGCCTCAGATTCCTTAGACTCTGAGGTCAGTTCACAGGCCCCCTGACACAAAGGGCCATGGCCTGGATTGGGGTGGGAGCCAGTTTCTAATAGTACTATCAGCCATTTTTCAGGAAGCTGTGTGTTCCCAGGATGGTAAGCAGACGCCGTGACCTTCACCATGATCGGGAGGTGGCCTGTTCTACCATCCGTCCTTGAGCAAGTCACTTTGCCTCCCTGTGTTCTCACCTTCTCACGTGCAAAAGGCACAGCCAGCAAGTCCTGCCCCCTGCCATGAGGTGTTAGCATCCTTGGGAGCGTCCAGGTGGCTCTACATTACCTTGAGGCATACAAAGCTGGAGATCACAGCATCTGCTCTTACACATTGGTGTTGTTGTTGCTGTTGTTTTTAAAGGAATCTCCCATACAACCTCATTAGCTAGAAGCAAGATGCTGCTAGTCCTGGCGCTGTGGAGGAAATACAGAGAATCAGAAGCCTTGGACCCTAGCTCTTGCCCTGTGGGACTCAATACATAACTTTGGACACAAGTACTCATGTCTGACTCCTCGCACCCCATGGGCTGTAGCCATGTACGAGCTATGTAGGCTCCTCGGTGCATGGGATTACCCAGGCAAGAATCTGGAGTGGGTTGCCATGCCTACTCCAGGGGATCTTCCCAACCCAGGGATTGAACCTGAGGCTCCTGGGTCTCCCGCACTGTAGGTTGAGTTTGTACTGCTGAGCCACTGAAGTCCCCAGTTACCAGTATAAATATTCTTTATAAGCTGAAGTAGATATTGCAAGAAACACTGTTAATGGACTCGCAGAGGCCCAGGACCAATCACATTATTTTTAAGATCATGGTGTTTGCACCCACCCCTGCCTTCCTGAACTGCAGCTCTAAAAGCCTTTGTGGGACCTTCCTGCGGTCAAGTGGTTAAGACTCCACACTTCCAATGCAGGGGGCAGGGGTCTGATCCCTGGTCAGGGAACTAAGATCCCACGTGCCATGCATCATATCCAAAAAGTAAAATAAAAGCCTTTTCTAGATGCAAATTAGGTCCCATCAATTAGATTCCTTTCTTCATGGTTCTGAAGGAATAAGTGTGCTATAGCTATAGTCCTATGGCTATGAGAAAGCTAGACAGTGTATTAAAAAGCAGAGACATCACTTTGCCAATAAAGGTAGTCACGGTAGTCAAAACATAGTCAAAGGTATGGTTTTTCCAGTGATCATGTACAGATGTGAGAGTTGGACCATAAAGAAGGCTGAGTGCTAAAGAATTAATGCTTTCAAATTATGGGGCTAGAAAAGACTCTCGAGAGTCTCTTGGACTGCAAGGAGATCAAACCAGTCTATCCTAAAGGAAATCAACCCTGAATATTCATTGGAAGGACTGATGCTGAACCTGAAGCTCACTTTGGCCACCTGATGCGAAGAGCCGACTCACTGGAAAAGACCCTGATGCTGGGAAAGGCTAAAGGCAGGAGGAGAAGGGGATGACAGAGGATGAGATGGTTGGATGGCATCACTGACTTGATGGACATGAGTTTGAGCAAGCTCCGGGAGACAGTGAAGGCCAGGGAAGCCTGGGTCCATGGGGTCACAAAGAGTCAGACACGACTGAGTGACTGAACAGCAAACAACAGCCACTGTCGAGTGTTGTTTCTGGCAAGTATGACCAGAGAGACACTGAACGTTTCTAAACAGCATTCCAGGGACCACTCACAAGTGAGAGCGAGCTGCAGTGGGTACGGGGACAGCTTCCCAATTCCCAGGTCAAAGTGTGTGACGAGCCATTAACTCAAGGCTTCCAGGGCTGGTCTTCAGATCTCGCACCTGCCTGACCATGGCAGAGGCAGCAGGCGCCCTGCCGGGCCAGTTCTACAGAGATGCTCTGGGAGTCAAAGACGGGGCTTCTCCTAGTGCCTGCTCCGGCCCCTCTACTGTACACAGCCCGCATGTGCCAATGACCGCGCTGACACCACCGCCACGAAGAAAGGAGCCGCTGACCCAGGCGGAGAAAGACATGGAAAGAGACCAACAGGCCCTCTTCTCACTTCACTCCTCACTTGCTGCCCCATGCCCATCTCTGCCTACTGAAGTCCAACTCACCCTTCACAACTCAGCCAGATCTTACGTCCTCCAGGAAGCCTTGCCCAGCGGCCTGCTGGCAGCGCCCGTTCCTCTGTGACTCCTACAGCTTCACTTCAGTTTCTCTCTCTTAGCAGGTGCAACACACATCTGCCTTTGTAGCTATCCACATGCAGTCTCTTTTCCATGAGGCTGACCTCCTTGAAAACAGGCACTTTATCTGTTCTTTTTGGTCTCTCCCAACACTTGACCTAATATGTAACACCTGGAATTATCCCAGTAAAGACTTTGATTGAATGATGCTCATTGAGGAGAGAAGACAGACAAAAACCACTGGAGAGAAGCCCATGGCAGGACATGCAAGGGCTGAATTGAGTATCACCAACCAAGAATGCCAGGTGCCTCCTCCATCCCCAACAGTAAGGTGACTTCTTGACTTCCACTCTCCCTTCTCCACCCACAACCCAGCCCACAGCAGAAAGAGGTATATTCACTGAGCAGATTGAACCATGGAGGTGCCAGACTCTGGGATACTTCTCGTTGTTTACTCACTCAGTTGTGTCTGACTCTTTGGAACCCCATGGGCTGTAGCCCACAAGGCTCCTCTTTCCATGGGATTTCCCAGACAAGAATACTGGAGTGGGTTGCCATTTGCTTCTCCAGGGGATCTTCCTGACCCAGGGATCAAACCCACATCTTCTCCACTGCAGGCAGATTCTTTATGACTGAGGCACTGGGGAAACCCCTCTGGGATACTAAAACCAGTAAAAATTCAGGGCCAAAGAAAGAGAAGTAAATTCTAATCTGATCAAGACAAAATTCTATCTCCAGAATTCCCTTAGCCAAGTCTATACCACCTCCACCACTGGGAGTCAGAGGGTTTGTGAGAAATTCAACACATCTCAAATCCCCCAGAGAAAGCATCTCCAGTTTTGAGGAGCTTCTGATAGAAAGTCCATCTGGTCACCTAACAAAACCCCAGCCCCCGAGGTTCACACAAGGCAGGAGGCTCCCTAACTGCCATCTCACACCTCCTTCTGAAACATGAATGGTTACTGATGAATCATCAAACATTTCAGGAAAGCGCCAACATGAAAGAGAGGAACCAGGAGAGACAAGCAACCTCACAGAAAAAAAAAAAAAAAAAAAACCAGCCTCCCCAAGCAGGAGAGACTCCTCCAGCTGATGCCTCCAGACTTTGTCTGCATCACTGGTTCTCCTGGGTCTCCAACCTTCCATTACGAGCCCACACTGCAGGTTGGGACTTACCAGTTTCCATGGTCACAGGGCTCCCCTGGTGCCTCAGATGGCAAAGAATCTGCTTGCAACGTGGGAGACTTGGATTCGATCCCTGGGTCAGGAAGATCCCCTGGAGAAGGAAATTCTCCAGTATTCTTGCCTGGAAAAGCCCAAGGGCAGAGGAGCCTGGAGAGCTACAGTTCATGGGGTCGCACATGAGTCAATCCCTTACAATCAATCTTTCTCTGTATATGCACATCCTATTGGTTTTATTTCTTCAGAGTACCCTGACAAACACAATTGCTTAAAACACAGAATTATCATATGATCCAGCAATTCCACTATTAAGTATATAAAAGTGAAAATGAGAGTCTTTTGCTAAGTTGTGTCTGATTCTTTGCAGCCCCATGGACTACAGCCCACTAGGCTCTTCTGTCCATGGAATTTTCCAGGCAAGAATACTGGAATGGGTTACCGTTTCCTCCTCCAGGGGATCTTCCCAATCCAGGGACTGAGCCCTCGTTTCCTGCACTGGCAGGCGGATTCTTTAGGCATATACCCACGATAAATGAAAACATGTCTACACAAAAACTTGTACAAATTTTCACAGCAGCTTTATTGACATGAGCCAGAAAGTGGAAACAACTCCAAAGTCCATCAGTAGCTGAATGGATAAAGATGATGTGACAAATCCATACAACAAAATATTATTCAACAAAAAGAGGAAGAAAGTACTGACAAATGTGATAACATGGGCGATTCTTAAAAGTATTACGCTAAATGAAAAGAAGGCAGACACATAAAGGGCCACATGCATGACCCTGTTTACCTGACAGAAAGTGGATTTAGTGGAGCATGGGTGATTTGGGGGTGAAGGCTAAAGAGTATGGGATTTCTTATTAGGAAACATTTGACAAAAAGGTTTTCAAGTGAGATAACGACAAGAGTCGTACAATTTTGCGAATGTACTTTAAAATATGAAGTTAATGTATCATGGCATTCAGAAAAGTTAACATGCAGTTATGACATTCCTGCCAAAGAATCATGACCCACGTCTAATCATGAGAAAATATCAGATGACTCAAATGGAGGACACTCCACTGGCCTGCACTCTTCAAAAATGTCAAGGTCAAGAGAAACAGTGAAGGGCTGAGGAAGTGTCCCAGGTTGAAGATGAAAGAGACAAGACAAATATATGCAATGTGGATCCTCAATTGGGTGGATCCTGGGTTGTATCCTAGACATTGAGTTTTTTATTGTTGTTGTGATAAAGGATATCAGTGGTCCAAAGGCTGCCGAAGAATCAATAGTATTACGCCAATGTTCCTTTTCCGACTTTGCAACTTGCGCTGGGATTATGTAAAAGAATACCCTCATTTTTTTAAGAAACACATACTGAAATATTTAGGAAAAAGACAAAAAATCATGAAAAATTATCTATATATCTACACATAGAAAGAGAGAAAGTAAAATGCGGTAAAAAGTTATCAACTGGAGAATCTGAGTGAAGGGGGATACAGGAATTCTTTGCATTACTTTTGTAACTTTACAGAAGGGTGCAATTTTTTCCATAGAAAAATGTTAAAAAAAAAAAAAAGAATACATTAAGTGACAGTCTTTTCTAGTCACTGGTATGGATCTAACTCATGTTTTCAGTTGCTGCATAACATTCCTTCAACTAAACAAAGTTTATTCAAGCATTCTCTAACTGATGATAATTGATCTTGTATCTAGTTTTCAGCCCAATTGATATACATGAATCCTAACATGTTGGTAGTTTTGTTTCCATAGGATAGAGTCCCAAGAGTAAGGTCACTGGGAAGAGGTATATGTCCTACTCTTTACTTTAGCAGTTACTGCTAGACTGCATTTCTAAAAGGCTAAGCAATTCATTTTTCCACCACTACTACCTGAGATCTTTCCTCTAGTTCTTGTCAATAATGGTGTCACTCTTCTTAATTTTTGATAATCACATTATTCTGATTTGCATTTAGCTAATTACTAATGAAGTTCTACTATTTTCTATATGTTTATGAGCCTGTGGACTGCTCATTAATATATCTTGCCCATTTTTCTACACATGTGCTCATTTTTTCTTAAATTTAAAAGCTTTTCTATAGCAATCTTTCAAAGTATATTGAACATATCCACACACCACCACCCCCAATATACACACACAATTTCATCATTACTATAAGTTGAATTAACTTGCAGTATAACTAGTTACTAGGAAAATTTTATATAATCAAACATATCTATCTTTTCTAATACACCTGTCAGATTTATTGTCTTGACTTAAAAACTCTCCCCCATCCTAAGGGTAAAACAGTTATGTAAGTAACTTAAGTAACCATAACTTAACTTTTGGTTAACTTATTTTTACATTTAGCATTTAAATTATCTGGAGCTTCTCTCTGCATATGGAGTAAGGAAGAAGTTTAAATTTATCTTCTTTCAATCAGTGGCTGGTGGTAAGAAACTGCAAATCACAAAGGAACTCAGAAGGCCAACATGGCATAGTGCTTAGAAGCCACACTCACTGATTTGGGGTTCCCACTCTGCGTGTGCTGGCTGTGTGACCTTGGGTAAACTACTGACCCTCTCTGTTCCTCACTGCCCTCCTTTGTAAAACAGAATCATAACAGGCCCAACTTCATACAGTTGTGGTGATGACTCATTGAGCTAATATAAGTGCTTAGCACAGTCCCCAGACCACAGTTAGAGTAACATTTAGAATGAGGATTTTCCTGCTGCAAAGCCTCTTACTGTACAAGCCTCAGGAACAGAGGGGACTCAGATGCCTAATCTGTTCCAGGTGGGACCCCAGGGCAGGGAAACCAGCAGGCCGTCCCCAGAGACTCCCATTCACCATCTATCATTGGCCCTGGAAAGACCCAGCATCTCCACTCAAGAACTCTCTCCTCGCCCCAGACCCTCAGCCTGCCCAGTGGGAGAGAACCAAGCCCTGGCCCACCTCCCAGCTCTACTCAGGAGAGGAAGGAAGAGCCTGCAGCAGTGTGTGGGAAGGGAATGGGATCATCTTTCAAATTCCCCTTTCCTTCCAAATCTGAGCTCCTTCCTGGTTAGAAAGGTCACCTGGCCTAGAAATGGTCGGGGTGAGTAAATCCTCGGAGGTCATAAAACCTGGCAGTCATCTTCTCAGTTTTAATTTATGATTCTAGCCAACTGGGTTCACCCTGCAGATGGCAACAGCTCAGATACAAAATCAGGAAGATGAGGATGATGGAAGGGTGTCACTCTTATTTTTTTTAATTAAAAATTTTTTTTAACTTTTTTATTTTGTATTGGGATATAGCCAATTAATGGGCTTCCCTAGTGGCTCATTGGTAAAGAATCCATCTGCAAAGCAGGGGACACAGGAGAAGTGGGTTCGATCCGTGGGTTGGGAAGATCCCCTGAAGGAGGGCATGGCAACCCACTCCAGTATTCTTGCCTGGAGAATCCCATGGCCAGAGGAGCCTGGTGGGCTGCAGTCCATAGCGTCGCAAAGAGTCAGACACGACTGAAGTGACTGAACACACACACACTCGACACTGATTAACAATGTTGTGATAGTTTTGGTGAACAGTGAAGGGACTCAGCCACACAAATACATGTGTCCACTCTCCTCCAAACTCCCCTCCCCTCCAGGCTGCCACATAACACTGAGCAGAGTCCCCTGTGCTACACAGTAGGTCCTTCCTGGCCATCTATTTTACACACAGCAGTGTGTACATGTCCATCCCAAACTCCCTAACTATCTCCCCATCCTTCCCACCCCACCCCCCAGCAACCATTAGCTCATTCTCTAAGTCCGTGAGTCTTTTTCTATTTTGCAAATTCATTTGTATCATTTCATTTTAGATTCTACATGTACAGGATGTCATTCGATATTTCTCCTTCTCTGACTATCTTCACTTAGGGGTCCATCCATGTTGCAGCAAATGGCATTATTTCACTCATTCTACTGGCTGAGTAATATTCCATTGTAAATTTGTGCCACATCTTCTTTATTCATTCCTCTGTCGATGGACATTTAGGCTGGTTCCATGTCTTGGCTGTTGTAAACTGTGCTGCAATGAACAACAGATCATGTTTTTCTCCAGGTATATGCCCAGGAGTGGGATTACAGGGTCATATGCTAGCTCTCTTTTTAGTTTTTTAAGGAACCTCCCTACAGTTCTCCACAGTGGCTGTACCAACTTACATTCCTACCCACAGCATAGGAAGGTTCCCTTCTCTACAAGGGTGTTAAACTCTTCTAAAAGCCACGTCATCCATGCAGAGTTGGGGGGATGAAGTGAGCTACAGAAAGGACAAGGGCCCAGCCCCCACTGCCTCCATCCTCTCTTCCCATTCTGCCCCCTCTGTCCCCGTGCCGCCGCACACGCTCAGAGGGAGCCTGGCCGTCCTCACGTCTGACTGTACACCACAATTACCCAACAACCGCACTGCACTCAGGCAGGCACGCAGTTCAAAGCCACCCGATGGTTGAGAGCCTGGCTTCCACTGGCCTCCCAAGTGCCTGATGCGCCAACCACCCAGAAAGCCATTGTTGTCTTCTGGCCAATGTCCAAAGGAGATGATTTCTCCCTACCAGCCTCTGTGGTCGGAGAAGGCAATGGCATCCCACTCCAGTAATCTCGCCTGGAAACTCCCATGGACGGAGGAGCCTGGTAGGCTGCAGTCCATGGGGTCGCGAACAGTCGAACACGACTGAGCGACTTCACTTTCACTTTTCACTTTCATGCATTGGAGAAGGGGAAATGGCAACCCACTCCAGTGTTCTTGCCTGGAGAATCCCAGGGATGGCGGAGCCCGATGGGCTGCCGTCTGTGGGGTCGCACAGAGTCGGACACGACTGAAGCGACTTAGCAGCAGCAGCAGCAGCAGCCTCTGTGGTGGGTCGTAATCAGAATGGCCCCCAGGCACATTAATACCTGGCTTCTGGGGGTTGTGGGAGGGCATGGCCCATTGAGTGTCTCTGCATTTTCCTCCCAGTCACTGAGTTTTGGCTCCAGGCTGAGATCCAGGCAAGGGTCCACAGAGAAAGGACGACCCGTCTCCTGCAGCCCAAAGGCGTGCACACAATCCTGTCTTCTTAACCGCCCAGCAAACAATTCCCACCAGTGACACTGGTCAAAAAGGGAGGGGGGCTCCATGCCTGACACTACCCACCTCCACTCACGAACTAGCCTCTCCTGCAACTGGGTCAGTGGAAAGCTGGGGGCTTTTGCTCATTCCAAGGGCCCATCCGGGAGAACCAGCTCCAAGGTCAGGTCATTGTGCCCACTGAGTACCCCCTTGCTCTCGGGCATTGCCCTTGGAAAGCTGCTTTCATAAGCCCTGAGAGTTTTGCACCAGGGGGTCTAGCAGTTCATGCCTCAGTAAGCATCACTTCCCAGACACGGTAGGCTGGTCCCTCACTCAGGGAATCCCCTTCCGACAAGGAGCCGCCTGCTGGTGGGAAAATTCTGAGAACCTGTAAGCAATACAATTCACATCGTAAAAATGCATTTCTCGGTGAGTATGACCTACTAGTTCTGAGAAGTGGGGATATTTCAAGATGTGACTTTCCTTCCTGAAGAGAGGGTGGGAAAAATATTTCTCCCCCAAACTCTATTTCCTGGATTCAAAAGGACCCATCCCCTTCTCTGGAATGTTTGCTGTTGTTCAGTTGCTCAGTCGTATTCAAGTCTTCGAGATCCCGTGGACTGCAGCCTGTCAGGCTCCTCTGTCCATGAGGATTTTCCAGGCAAGAATACTGGAGTGGGTTGCCATTTCCAACTCCAGGGTATCTTCCTAACCCAGGGATCAAACCCGCATCTCCTTCAAATCTCCTGCATTGCAGGTAGATTCTTTACCGCTGAACCATCAGCGTTTGTAGGGAGGAGCTCATTTCATCTGAACCCATTGTCTTCCTGGGAGGGCAGGTATCCCCTACTTGTCAATTTCCCTCCCCACATAGGTCACCTGAAACGTCTCCCAGACAACGGAGAGAGCAGTGATACTGTCAGGCCCATCACTCATGTTCCTAGAAGCCCGGGATGGGTCCCAGCAGGAATATTGCCCAGCACAGCAATTTTCAAGATGCTTTCTCTTGTTCAGATTAAACAATGAAGCCCCTACATGGGTTAAGCCCTGTGCTAATATCAGGATCTTTCAGAATCTGGTGGCAATATCCAGTTGCCTAGGAGGCTAGAAGAGCTCCAGAATTTGGACTCTGTCACAAACTACAGTAACAGAAAAGGCAGAGGAACCAGAGATCAAATTGCCAACATCTGCCAGATTACAGAAAAAGCAAGGGAATTCCAGAAGAACATCTACTTCACTGACTATGCTAAAGACTTTGACTGTGTGGATCACAACAAACTGTGGGAAATTCTTAGAGAGATGGGAATGCCAGACCATTTTACCTCAGAAACCTGTGTGCAGGACAAGAAGCACTGTTAGAACTGGACATGGAACAACAGACTGGTTCCAAATTAGGAAAGGAGTACGTCAAGGTTATAGATTGTCACCCTGCTTATTTAACTTATATGCAGAGTACATCATGAGAAATGCCAGGCTGGATGAAGTACAAGCTGGAATCAAGGTTGCTGGGAGAAATATCAACAACCTCAGATAACCTCTGCAGAAAGCGAAGAGGAACTAAAGAACCTTTTGATGAAAGAGGAGAGTGAAAAAGCTGGCTTATAACTCAACGTTCAAAAAACAAAGATCCTGGCATCCAGTCCCATCACTTCATGGCAAATAGATGGAGAAACAATAGAAACAGTGACAGGCTCTATTTTCTTGGGCTCCAAAATGACTGCAGATGGTGACTGCAGCCATGAAATTAAAAGATGCTTGCTCCTTGGAAGAAGAGCTATGACCAACCTAGATAGTGTATTAAAAAGCAGAAACATTACTTTGCTGACAAAGGTGTGCACACAGACCTGTGCACTAGTGGGGAGAAAGAAGTAGGGGAGACGAAAGACAGGGGTAGGGATTAAGAGGTACAAACTATTGGGTTGGTGAAAAAGTTCATTTGGGTTTTTCCATAAGATATAATGGAAAAATCCAAAAGAATTTTTTGGCCAACCCAATACTATGCATAAATTAGCTACAAGGACATATTATACAACACAGGGAATACAGCCAGTAGTTCATAATAACTATAAACAGAATGTAACTTTCAAATACATGACTCACCATGGTGCACACCTCAAACTTACATAATATACATCAACTATATCCCAGTAAAAATAAATAAAACAAGATTTCTTTTTAAGCACTATGAACTAGCCATCTGTATGGTCCCCATTGACTCTGAAATGCTAAGGTTCTAATTAACAAACCAAATAATTGGTGCTAGTGATCTCAACTCGGGTGACAAGTTAACAACAAATTGTGTGATTAAATACAGAAGCAAGCCTTTAATAACATAAATAGGAGAGCCTAATAAGAACACTATTATCTAGCATTTGGGGAACAAGATGGCACAGACCCACTTTTCCCTGCTCCTTCCATCTAAATACTGGACTTCCCTGGTGGTTCTGACGGTAAAGAATCCAGCTACAGTGCAGGAGACTTGGGTTTGATCCCTGGATTGGGAAAATTCCCTGGAGAAAGGAATGGCTACCCACTCCAGTATTCTTGTCTGGAGAATCCCATAGACAGAGATGCCTGGCGGGCCACAGTCCATGGTGTCGCAAACAGTAGGACACGACTGAGCAATTAGGCACTCTTACTACTCTGTCTAAACACAACTAAATTCTCTGGACACAAATCAACTGCCAGTCATCGAAGGATTATGAAACTTGGAAAGAAGGCAGCCTGAATGGAGGTCTTGGGGCGTTAGGAACACCACCGTGGGGAGCTCCCTGAGTTTTCCTTTTTTTTTTTTAAACTTCTATATATCTTCCAACTGGGCACTGGAGAGCCCTGCAACTCAGAAGTGCCAAACAACAAAGACAAGAATAAAAGAATAAACATACAAAAATGCCATGCTGTCTGCCAAAGGCCCAGGAAAGGAGCAGCCCCACAGAGGTGCGGGTGGGCACACCACGGGTAGCAGCAGAAGCCCCGCCTGCCTGCAGCAGGAACGGCAACGACGCAGCCAGGCCGAGGGCCTAGCCCCTCCCCGGGTGGGGGGAGGAGAGCCCATCTGTGCACACCAGGGGCACCAGCAGGCCCTGTCCTGCGGGTACACACTCAGTTATGTGTGAGTCTTTGCCACCCCATGGACTGTAGCCCACCAGTCTCCTCTGTCCATGGAATTCTCTGGGCAAGAATACTGGAGTGGGTGGCCAATCCCTTCTCCAGGGGATCTTGCTGACCCAGGGATCAAACTCGGATCGCCTACATTGCAGGCAGATTCTTTACCAGCTGAGCCAGCGGGGAAGCCCACAGCCGAGTGTCTTCCAAACTTCCACGGAGGGGCTGGCAGCATCTTAAACTCCATGGCTCTTGTCCTCCACCCAGTGGTAGAAGGTGGCCCGAATGAGGCTTCCCTCCATAGCAGCACCGGCAGACTGAGTGCAAAGCCCCTTGGCACGAGGTCCACCAGATACAGCATGGCCCACCCTACCTAACACCACCAGGAGGCCCCGGGAAGCAACCTCTACTACCCAGGGCAGCACCAGCAGGGACTTAAACAGCAACTCCAGTGGAGCCAGAAAAAGAAAACAGACCAGAATAGCGTTTAGAGGCTGAGCGACTAAGTCATCACTGGAATTACAGCCCATAAAATAAGACCAGAACCTAAACATTAAACCAAAGCATGATGACCGATTAGAATAAAAAAGTACAGATCAAGATTCTCCTAAGCGAAAGTTGCTCAGTCGTGTCTGACTCTTTGTGACCCCACGGGCTATACAGTCCATGGAATTCTCCAGGCCAGAATATTGGCATGGGTAGCCTTTCCCTTCTCCAGGGGATCTTCCAACCCAGAGACTGAACCCAGGTCTCCCGCACTGCAGGTGGATTCTTTACCAGCTGAGCCACAAGGGAAGACTCTCCTAACATCACAGGCAAATGTCCAAGAGAGAAGTGAAAAAGACTCCTGAGAATCCCTTGGACAGCAAGGAGATCAAACCAGTCTATTGTAAAGAAAATCAACCCTGAATACTGGAAGGACTGATGCTGAAGCTGAGGCTCCAATACTTTGGCCACCTGATGCAAAGAGCCAACTCATTGGAAAAGATCCTGATGTTGGGAAAGATTGAAGGCAGAAGGAGATGGGGACAACAGAGGATAAGCTGGTTGGATGGCATTACTGACTCTATGCACATGAATTTGAGCAAACTCCAGGAGATGGTGAAGGACAGGGAAGCCTGGTGTGCTTCAGCCCATGGGATCGTAAAAAGACATTATTTAGCGATCAAACAACAACATCATACCAAACCCCAGGTAAGCCGTAACCTAAATGGAAATGGGAAAGCAGGATTGATGTCAACACTCAGATAGATGAAATGCTGAACTCATCTAACAAAGATGGAAAGCTGCCATCCTAAAATTGCCTCAGTAAGTAATTATAGATTCATTTGAAACAAATGAATAAATGTAAAATCTCAGCAAAGTAGAAGTTATAAAAACAATGGAGTGGAAATGATCTAAATGAAAAATGAAATAACTGAAATGAAAATCTCTCTGAATTGACTCAATAGTAGAGTGCAGTGACAAAAAGTAGAATCAGCGAACTGGAGGAGCCATCAATAGAATTCATTCAGTCTGAACAACAGAGAAAATAGACTGAAAAAAAAAATGAACAAAGCCTCAGGAACCTGTGGGACAACAGCAAATGATCTAACACTGATGTTATCAGAATCCTAGAAGGACAGGAGCGAAAATGTGGAATTTTAAGGACTTGCCTGTCCTTAACCACAGAATGGGTAAGACTCCACTCTCCCACTCCAAGGGGTGGAGGTTTGATCCCTGGTCAGGCTTCCCAGATGGCGCAGTGGTAAAGAATCCACCTGCAAATACGGGAGTTGTGAGTTCCATCCCTGGGTCAGGAAGATCCCCGGGAGAGGAGACGGCAATCCACTCCAGTATTCCTGCCTGGGAAATTCCACGGACAGAGGGGCCTGGCGGCCTACAGTCCATGGAGTCACAAAGAGTTGAACACAACTGAGCAACTGAGCATGCATGCAAACATGGGGAACTCAGATTCTGCATGCCTTGTGGCATGACCAAAATAAAGAAATAAATAAAAGAAACACCTTTAAAAAATGTGGGATTTAAAATCTATTCAACAAAAATAGTGGCTGGACAGGTTCTTTACCATCAAGCCACCAGGGAAGCTGAAAATGCCCAGATATGGTGAAAGACAAATATCTTACAGATGGAGAAAGCTGACTGAATAAAAAATAGGATACCCCTAAAGAAACCCACGTCAAGATATATTATAATTAAACTTCTAAAAACTGAAAACGTAGACAAAAATTTTAAAGCGACCACAGAAATACAGCACACTGGAAGGAAACAATGATTGGCAGGAGGCAGTTCTCATCTGAAACCATGGAAGCCAGAAGGACCGGCACATTTTGCAAGCAAGTCCTGAAAGAAAAGAACTGTCAACCAAGAACGGCATCGAGCAAAACTGTTCTTCAAGAATGAAAGAGGAAGAAAGATATCCTCAG
This sequence comes from Cephalophus harveyi, assembly GCA_006410635.1. Lineage (NCBI taxonomy): Eukaryota > Metazoa > Chordata > Mammalia > Artiodactyla > Bovidae > Cephalophus > Cephalophus harveyi. The sequence goes on from SJYT01001846.1 coordinate 149,233, forward strand.
ACTAAGGAAAAGTAAGAGAATTTGTTTCCAGCAGAATTAGCCTCAAAGAATGAAGTACCGCATTGTGGTTTTAACGGAATTTCCCTAATGACTAATGATGTTGAACATCTTTTCATGCACTTCTGGATATTTGTATATTCTCTTTGGAGAAATATTTATTCAATTCCTTTGCTCATTTTCTTTTTTTCCTTTTTGTTGTTAAATTTTAAGAGTTCTATATTCTAGACCTTTATCAGTTTTATAACTTGAAATATTTTCTTCATGCAGGCTGTATTTTCACTTTCTTGATATGCAAAAGTTTTTCATTTTGATACAGCCCAGCTTATCTACTTTTTCTGTTGTTGCTTGTGCTTTTGGTGTCCTATCTATGAATTTTTGGCCAAACCCAAGGTCATGAAGATTTAACTTCATATTTTCTTATAAGAGCCCTATGGGTTTAGCTCTTAAATTTAAGAGCTAAACCCACAGGGCTTAAATTTAAATTTAAATTTAAATGCCCATCTTCGATCCATTTTACCAAATTTGTTCATCTTTTCAAGATTGTTTTGGCTATCACTGCTTTCCAGGTGGCTCGGTGGTAAAGAATCCAACCTGCCAACACAGGAGACATAAGGGATGCAGGTTTGATTCCTGAGTCAGGAAGATCCCCTGGAGGAAGGCATGACAACCCACTCCAGTATTCTTGCCTGGAGAATCCCATGGGCAGAGGAACCTGGTGGACTATGGTCCACCGGGTCACAAAGAGTCAGCCATGACTGAAGCGACTTAGCATGCATGCACGCTTTCCATGTGAACTGTGGGATCAGTTTTTCCATTTCTGAAGAAGAAAAAAGAGGTCACGAAGACTCTGGTAGGAACTGCACAGAATCCTTAGGTCAGTTTGGGTAGTACTATCATTTAACAATAATAAGTCTTCCAAGCCATGAATACAGGATTTTTTCCATTTGTTTAAGCGTCCATTAACCTTTCAGCAATGTTCTGTCATTTTCAGTGTACAAGCCTTACACCTCCTTAGTTAAATTTATTCCTAAGTATTTTGTCCTTTTTGATGCTATTATAAATGAAATTGTTTTCTTAATGTCTCATTTGCATCATTCATTTCTATCCAGAGAAACATGCTGCTGCTGCTGCTGCTAAGTCGCTTCAGTCGTGTCCGACTCTGTGCGACCCCACAGATGGCAGCCCACTGGGCTCTGCCATCCCTGGGATTCTCCAGGCAAGAACACTAAGGCAAGAGTACTGGAGTGGGGTGCCATTGCCTTCTCCGCTAGAGAAACATAATTGCTTTTAATTTGTTAATTTTATATTCTGCTACTTTACTGCACCAGTTTATTAGCTGCAAATTCCATTTTTTGTGGATTTTTTTAGGATTTTCTATACTTTGCAATAGGTAATTGACTTGGAATCTTATATTTGTATGTAGGTGTTTACAGCTATAAATTTCTCTCTGAGCTCTGCCTTCACTGTATCCCATAAATTTAGGTATGCTGACTTTTACTTTCCATTTTTCTTTTTCTAATTTCCCTTGTGTGGCTTAGAACAACAGAAAGTTATTGTTTCAGAGTTCTGGAGGCTAAAATCTGAAAACAAGGTGTTAGCCAGGCCAGACTTCCTCCAAAGTCTCTGGGGAAAGATCTTCTTGCCTTTTTCAGCTTCTGGTGGATACAGATACTCCTTGGCTTGTGGCAGCATAAATAGGCCACTTTCTGCCTGCATTTTCCACAGTGTTCACCCTTTGCATCTTCACCTGGCCATCTTTGTGCAAGGACGCCAGTCATACTGGACTAGGCCCAAACAAGTCCCGTGTGGCCTTAACTAATTACATTTACAATGACAGTATTTCTATACAAGATCTCCTTCTGAAGCACAGGTGGTTAGGACTTCAATAGTTCTTTCTGTGGGGACACAATTTAACTCATTTTAAGAAATTAGTGGGACTTCCCTGATGGTCCAATGATTGAGAGTCCATCTTGCAATGAAGAAGATGTGGGATTGAACCCGTGACCAGGGTTCAATCCTTGGTTCAGGAAAGCCCGTGTGTTCTAAAGCCCTAGCACTACAACTTGAGTCCTTATGCAGCCAAATAAATAAACAAATATTTTTAAAAAATTAGTAATGGAACAAAAATATCAAACCACAAAGAGTTGGAAGAGGAAATTAATAATGGCAAGGGCTAAAATCTATGTAATAAAAATATACAAATCCAAAAGCATTTCATTGAAAAGACCAATAACATTGATGATCTTCTTGTGAGACTGATAAAGACAAAAAGAAACACAGCAAAAGTATGCATGAGTAGAATGAGAATATCAGATAATCATAGACTAGGGACCAGTGAATCCACTGTAAAACAACACTATTACAAGCTGCTGGCAACATACATGGACACAGATGGTTTCCCTGCAAAATGCAAAACGACCAGAATTAAACCAAGAAAAGGAGGCCTTGAATAAATCAACTGTTATAGATGAAACTGAGAAGGCAATTAAAACTTCACTACTGAAAAGAGTACCTGGGACTAGATGGTTTCACAATGGAGCCCCAATCCTCAGTTAATATTCATGATTTAATCTATTTCCACCATAAACTGTTCACTTGTACCATATTATACAATGTTTGGGTTTATCCCTCCTATATCCCATGATTTAATGTCCTGCATAAAATGGCTTAACTCCATATGAATTCTAGGGAGCAGACTAATAAAATACCTAGGAATAAACCTACCTAAGAAAGCAAAAAGACTCTGAAAACTATGACACTGATGAGAGATATTGAAGAAGATACAAGCAGATAGAAAGATATACCATGTTCTTGGATTAGAAGAATCAATACTGTTAATTAAAATGACTAAACTACCTAAGGGAATCTACAGATTCAATGCAATCCCTGTCAAATGACCAATGACATTTTTCACAGAAATAGAACAAAAAAAAAAATTTAATTTGCATGGAAACACAAAGACCCCCAAATAGCCAAAACAATCTTGAGAAAGAAGTGGAGAGCTGGAGGAATCATTGTCCTTAACTTTAGACTATACTACAAAGCTATAGTCATCAAAACATACAGTAGCAGCACAAAAGCAGATGCATAGGTCAATGGAATAGGACAGAAAGCCCAGAAATAAACCCATGCATTTACGGCCAGTTAATCTGTCCATATTTGTTACTGAAGACCCCAGTTCTGAATGTTCTTCTTCCTTCCCTGCTAACCCTCCCCCACCCGCCAAGATTATGCTTTGTCACTTTAGAGTTAACTGAAGATATTTCCTAAGAACACCTCAACATGCGTGCCATGTGTGGCAATACGCGCAAGGGAAGCCTAGAGAAACAGTCCAACAGAGGATGAATTTGTATTTTGAATGAAACAAGTCTATTTGTTTGCCAAGTGAGAGAGAGGTGGAAGAGAGAAGGACTGAGAGTTTGGGATTAGCAGATAGAAACAATTATATTAATATGTAGGATGGATAAACAATAAGGTCCTACTGTGTAGCACAGGGAACTATATTCAATATCCTGTGATAAGCCATAATGTAAAAGAATAAGAATGTATGTTTATATATACACATTATTATTCCTATTCTTTTATATATATAAATAATTCACTTTGCTGTACAGCAGAAATTAACACAAATTGCAAATCAACTCTACTTTAAAAAATAAAACAAAACCAGTCTAAATGATTCCTTTAGTTAAATGTAGTCCATGTTCCCCTATAAAGTGGAAATATAAAATTATCACTTCCCAAGGGTTTTCCTTTGTGCCATCAAATACATCACCAGGGCACAAGAACATGGGAGTGAATATTTTTTACAGCCAACGATTTTCTCCCAGTGGAAACCTACATAAAGCTTAAGTCTGAATAACTGGTCACCATGTGTGATTAGACGATGATTGTCTTGCTGAATGGATATATGATCATGGATATTCCATGATCATATATTAACAAAATGTTATAGTTTGGTCAGGTGACCTTAATTGTTCCTAAAATGTGTTTGAGAGGGCTCCCCAAGGGACGTAGTAACAGGGTTAAATAAAATCAAAACAATAAGAACATGGAAAGAGGAAGGAAGTATGTTAATCACAGAGCCTGATAGCTTCACAAACACTAAATATTAAGTCTGACTCAGAGCTTCCTTGAGCAAAAAAGAGGAACAGAAGTTACACAGCTCTGCTCATCAGAAAGAAAAAAGCACCCGCTCGCACCCACTCATCTGAAAAATTCAGAAAGATGCTGGTTTTGTGGACTGTTTTGGACAGTAAGTATCACAGGAGATGATTCTTTTTTCCAGCAGCATTGCGTAACAAATGGAGAAGTGATTTCCTGTGTGTGCTTCTGGTAAAACCCCCAGGAAAGATCGAGAGTCAGATACTGTGGGGAATAGCCAGTTTAAACCAAGTTAAAACAGGTTGGTTCCTCTGGGGGCTCTCCTTTCAGACTCTTCAGTGTGCGTGTGGTTAATCATGGGACTTTGGACCATGAAGACCTGCTAGCATCAGGCAGAAGAGGTGTCCCACAGAACAGCCTTTGGGAAACTCACTTTAGATGTTCTTGCTTTCTATTTTTTAAAAAATTCAGTATTTTTATTAATTGTCTCACAAATCAAGATAACATAAGTCCATTCATATTTATCTCAAATGTGTGTGTGCGTGTGCTCAGTTGTGTCTGACTCTTTTGAAATCCTAGAGACCGTAGCCCACCAGGCTCCTCTGTCCATGGAAGTTTTCAGGCAAGAACTCTGGAGTGGATTGCCACTTCCTACTCCAGGGGATCTTCCCAACCCAGGGATTTGAATGCGAGTCTCCTGCACTGGCAGGGGGATCCTTTACCACTAGCGCCACCTGGGAAGCCCATCTCAAATGTGTACAGTTTATCTTTTTTAATTGGAGGAAAACCGCTTTACAATGTTGTGTGGGTTTCTGCTGTACAACAATGTGAATCAGCTACATGTATCCCTTCCCTCCTGAATCTCCCTTCCAGCCCCCATTCCCAACCCTCTAGGTCATCAGAGAGTACCGAGCTGAGATCTCTGTGCTGTAGAGCAGGTTCCCCCTAGCTATTTATTTTATACATGGCTACAGTCCATGGGGTCACAAAGAGCCGGACACGACTGAGTGACTTCACTTCACTTCACTTCACTAGTGTATATACAGCAATCCTGTTCTAGATGTTCTTTTTAAAGATACCTTCCTCAGCCTGGATTTCAATCAGAGGGGCCAAACTGACAGGCGGAGATTAGATTCTCTGAGACAACTCACCGCATGGCCGAAGGCAGAGAGTCAGATGGAGAGAAGTGCTAAGCGACTAAGTGACTCGGTGACCTTTTGTGAAAGTTCTGAAGCCTAACCAGGCTTCCTGCCTCAAAGAGAACTGAGTAGCAGTGAAGAGAACATGAATTTTTCTTGAACCAGTTTTAGATTCACTTTATCACCTGGGAAAAGTATTCATGTACAGGATTTCACATCCCAGAGCCTGAGAACAACAGGAGACCCTAAGGTATGCTACCGAAATATGCAGAACAAGCAAAAAGTCTACAAGTGGAGATGCTGACCTGGTTTTCTGGGCTCATCCTTCATATGATCCCTTCACAACTATATATATAACACTGTTTCTAAATATATGTTCTGCTGCTAAGTCACTTCAGTCGTGTCCAACTCTGTGCGACCCCACAGATGGCAGCCCACTGGGCTCCGCCATCCCTGGGATTCTCCAGGCAAGAACACTGGAGTGGGTTGCCATTTCCTTCTCCAATGCATGAAAGTGAAAAGTGAAAGGGAAATCGCTCAGTCGTGTCTGACTTAGCAACCCCATGGACTGCAGCCTACCAGGCTCCTCCGTCCATGGGAGTTTCCAGGCAAGAGTACCGGAGTGGGATGCCATTGCCTTCTCCAAATATATGTTCTATTTGCATGTTATTAAGATTTTACCGACTTGATGGGCATGAGTTTGAGCAAGCTCTGGGAGCTGATGATGGACAGGGAAGCCTAGTGTGCTGTGGTCCATGGGGTCGCAAAGAATCAGACACAATTGAGCGACTGAACTGAACTGAGGGCACTATATGGGGCTTCCCTTGTGGCTCAGTGGTAAAGAACCCCCATGCCAAGGCAAGAGACGTGGGTTCAATCCCTGGGTTAGGAAGATCCACTAGAGAAGGAAATGGCAACCCACTCCAGTATTCTTGCCTAGAAAATTCCATGGACAGAGGAGCCTGGCGGGCTGCAGTTCATGGGGTCACAAAGAGTTGGACACGACAGAGTGACTAAACAACGACAAGATACTATGTCCAGGTCAAGCTGGCAAACACTAGGTTAGGCGAGCTAAAGGAAGGATAAGTTAGAAGGTTCCATGTTAAGAGGGTAGATTGAAAACACGTTTTTCTCCACTTGTTACCACTAAAGAACAATGATAATTAAATAAATGGAAGGGATCTTCAGTGGATGAAAAGTGTTAACATATTACTAGAGAGAAGGAAAGTGGATGAAGGTATGATGGTGAAGTTATAATGAGGAAGCCAGAGGGAAGGCTGTAGTTAAAAAAAGGGCTAAAGGGAGCCAGGGAAGAGATTCTTCCTGGAGAAATTCAGACCCAAAGATGGTGAGGGTCCAGAGGCTGGCAGTCCAGTGTTTCTCACCAAGCAAAGAAGTCAAAGAGATTTCCCTTAGAGAAATGGACCTGATTGGGTGGGGATGGGCTAGTGGTTTAGGAAATCTGAAATTTTGGAGATTCCCAGCCAAAGGGCTGTCCATTCAGTCATGTACCCCGAGCTCCCCATCAGCCTTCTCATTCAGACCTAATGAGGAAACAAACCTACTTACACAACAGCAGAGAAAACTTACATCAGTCACCTATAAGCAATCTAGTCTGAGGAAAACTTAGAATCATCAGACATATGCGGACACCAGGAATGTGAAAAGTAAACAAGCCAAAAAACTGAACTTGGAAAATCAAGAAGTTAAAAATTCTAATTTCTATCACCATGGAGAAGACGTTATATCCATAAAACAAGAAAAGAATAAAATCCATAAAGAGCTCAAGAAAACAATATACACTGCTCTTTGTATCTTGCTGTAGAAATCTTTACCTTTCGCGTGTAGAACAACAATCAACTCGAATTGATTTTTTGTACTGTTTGGGGTGTGGATGAATACTTGTTTTTTCACGTGTGAAATGCAAAAGTGATCCAATTCTATTTGAAAAGGACTTTCTTTTGCAAATATTCTGTATTGTCATAAACTTCAGGGTGCATATATGTGAGTTTATTTCTGAACTTTCACTTTATAGGTCTATTTGCTTATTCTTGTATCAATATCACACTGTCACTCTGTAATAAGTGGGTGGTGGTGGTGGTTTAGTCACTAAGTTGTGTCCAACTCTTGCGACCCCATGGACTGAGGAGCCTGGCAGGCTACAGTCCATGGGATTCTCCAGGCAAGAACACTGGAGTGGGTTGCCATTTTGTTCTCCAGGGGATCTTCCCGACCCAGAAATCGAACCTGGGTCTCCTGCACTGTAGGCGGATCCTTTACCAACTGAGCTACAAGGGAAGCCCCTGTAATAAGTGGGAGAGAAGTGGAAATACTACAGGTTTTCTCCTTCCATTACCATCTTGGATACATCGACCATTTGGATTTCAATATGCATTCTAGAGTCAGTTAGTTACTTCCACATACACAAAAAAGAGAAAAAACTGGGTTTTGATTTTGACTGTATTAAATCCATATATTTTAGGATGCACTGACATATTTTTCATTCTTTGATCAACAAACATAGCGTATTACTTCATTTATGTAGTTTTCTAAAATTCTTTAAAAAGTTTTCTGTGTAGAGGACTTGCATGTTTTTCAATGGAACTATTAGCACTTTAATGAAGTTAGGAGTTTAATTTTTTAAGCTATTGAAAATACTATATTCAAGTTTCCTCTCAGTTTAGAATTTCTGCTGTTGAATAGAAACATAACTGATCTTTTAAACCTTTTTGTTTTTAAACAATAATGGTGCTGTAAGTATAGTACTTACATAAGAAGTTGCAAAAATAGTACAGGTTTCAGGTTAGTCTTTTCCAATGATAGCTTACCTAATTATAATGCAATATCAAAACTGGGAAATCCACAGAATCTACTCAGATTTCACAGATTTCCATGCACTTATTTATGTGTGTGTTGAAAGTTCAATGTGTTATAATACATGTGCAGATTCACATAATCACCAACACAATCAAGATGCAAGAACTGAATTATCACCACAAAAACGTCCCTCAAGCGGGGCCTCTATCATCACGCGCACCCACCTCTCACATCCTTAAACACCAGCAACTACTATTCTGCTATTTCTAAATTTTGTCACTAAATAAATATTGAAGTATGTAATATTTTGAGTTTGAGATTACCTTCTTTTTGCTTAGTGAAATGCCTCTGAGATCCATACAAGTTGTTGCCCGAATCAATAGTTTCTTCCTTTTCATTGCTGAGAAGTATTCCATGGTAGGGATGTATCAGAGTTCAACCATTCACTCACTCAGGGACATATGGATTGTTTCCTATTTTTATCTATTATAAACAAACTTCAGATCAATGGAACATGTTAGAAATACAGATCAATAGAACACGTTAGAAAGCCCAGAAATGAAAGCACACACTTCTGGTCAATTAGTCTATGATAAAGGAGGCAAGAAATACACTAAGGAAAGACAGTCTCTTCAATAAATGGCGCTGGGAAAACCAGACACCTATAAGTAAAAAATAAAACTGGAACATTCTCTAATACCATATACAAAAATAAACTCAAATAGACTGATGACTTAAATGTAAGACCAGATATTATAAAATTCCCAGAGGAAAACATAAGCAGAATACTCTTTGACATAAATAACAGCAGATTTTTTCTGGATCCATCTCCTAGAGTAATGGAAATAAAGCCAAAAATAAACAAATGGGACCTAATTAAAGTTAGAAGCTTTTCCACAGCAAAACCATAAACAAAATGAAAAGACAACCTATGGAGAGGGAGAAAATATTTGGATCCAATGAGAGATTAATTTTCAAAATACAGACAACTATCAAAAAAACAAACAACCCAATCAAAAACTGGCCAGAAGACCTAAATAGACATCTCTCCAGAGAAGAAACACAGATGCACAACAGGCACACAAAAAAATGCTCAACATCACCAATTACTAGAGAAACGCACATGAACTGCAATGAGGCACCACCTCACACCAGCCAGGATGGCCATCATCAAAAAGCCACAAATAAATGCTGGACAGGGTGTGAAAAAAAAAAAAAAAACCCTCCTACACTGTTGGTGAGAATGTAAATCCATGCAGCAGCCACAGTGGACAACAGTATGGAGGTTCCTTAAAAAACTAAAAATAGAGCCAGCATATGATCTTGCAATCCCACTCCTGGGCAGATATCCAGAGAAAAGAAAGTGAAAGTGAAGTCACTCAGTTGTGTCCGACTCTGTGACTCCATGGACGGTAGCCTATCAGGCTCCTCCGTCCATGGGATTTTTCCGGGCAAGAATACTGGGGTGGGTTGCCATTTCCTTCTCCAGGAGATCTTCCCGACCAGGGATTGAACCCGGGTCTCCTGCACTGTAGGCAGATGCTTTACCTTCTGAGCCACCAGGAAGATTAGATTTACTTTTTTTTCCAGAGAAAAAATTCAAAAAGACAAAAAGATAACTCAAAAAGACACATGCATCCCAATGTTCACAGCAGCACTATTTACAATAGACAAGACATGGAAGTAACCTAAATGTCTATCAACAGATGAATGGATAAAGAAGATGTGGTATATATACACAGAAGAATATTGCTCAGCCATAAAAAAGAATGAAATAATATCATATGCAGCAATATGGATGGGCTTAGAGAATATCATATTAAGTAAAGTAAGTCAAACAAAGACAAATATCTAAAAATATGAAACAAATGAAATTATTTAAAAAACAGAAATAGACTCAAAACAAACTTATGGTCACAAAAGGGGAAAGGGACTAGGGGAAACATAAATTAGGAGCTTGAGATTAAAATTTAGGATTAAAATATACACATTACTATATACAAAATAGTTTATGAACAAGAACCTAGTGTAAAGCACAGAGAACTACACTTGGTATCTTGTAATGACATATAATGGGAAAGAATCTAGAAAAGTATATATATTTGAATCACTTTGCTATATACCTGAAACTAACACAACATTTTAAATCAATTATATTCCAATAAATAGTTTTCAACAAAATAAAGCAAAAAGCTGTTACATCCAGGTCTCTTTGTGCACGTAAGTTTTTATTTCCCCAGAATAAGGAAGTGCAAGTGTTAGGTCATATTGTGTGTTTTTTTTTTTTTTTTTTACAAAGTGGCCAAATTATTCTCCTAAGTGGTTATAATCTCTTTACAATCTTATCAGTCACATAGGAGAGATTGTTTATCCACATGCTCACCAGCTTCTGGTGTTTTCATTATTTTGTATGTTAGCTATAATAGGTTCATTTACACTGATCTTTCATTTTGGTTTTGTGCCTCCTAGTGGCTATTGATGCTGAAAATAACTACAAGTACTTATTTGTTATCTCTCCTCTTCAATGAAATATCTCTTCCTGTCTTTTGTCCATTTTCTAATTGAATGGTATGTGTTTTTATTGCTGAGAATCCTTTATGCATTCTAGATATGAGTCCTTTGTCTATAAGATTTGCAATCTCTTACTCTGAAGCTTATATTTTCATCCTCTGAAGAGGGTCTTTTGCAGAGCAGAAGTTTTTAATATTGAAGAAGTTTAATCAATGAATTCTTTTTTTTTCAAAACGTGCTGGATGTTATGTCTAAGAACTCTTCATCTAGTCCTAAATGCCAAATGTTTTCTCCTTTGTTTTCTTACAAAAGTGTTATTTCTTATGTTTCACACGGAAGTTCATGGTACATGTTGAGTTGAATTTTGTACAACTAGTGTGGGTTGCCATTTCCTTCTCCAGGTCTCCTGCATTACCGCAGCTTTAATTCGTAAGTGCTAATAACTGGAAGCAATCCAAATGCCCCTCAATAGGTGACTGGATAAAGAAACCATGGTAAATTCATATAATGAAAAATTTTCCCACAAAAAAAAAGAAAATGAGTCATCAAGCCAAAGACAGACATGGGAGAATTTAAACTGCTAAGTGAAAGAAGCCAGTCTTACAAAAGTATGTGCCCTATGATTCCAATTCCATGAGATTCTGGAAAAGGCAAAACTATGGTGACAGTAATAAAGACTAGTCATAAGAGGTTCAGGGGTGTCGGGGAGGCTCAGGTTTTGGCTCCTATATGCATGTCTCTGAAAACACCAGGAGAGTTTATTTTTGAGGTTACAAATGAATTTTAGCAATTAGGCAAATTCACAACTATGCATACTGAAAACAATGAGCATGGGCTGTAATTTGTCTTCTAGCTGCTCTTAAGATTTCCTCTTTATCTGGTTTTTAGCAGGTTTATAATGGTGTATCTAGGTGTGCTTTTCTCCCTGCCTAGGGATATGGAGCTTCTTCAATTAGTCACTTAATGTCTTTTTATAAATTTGGCAATATAGTTACCTGTCATTTCTTCAAATATTGCTTCATTTTGACTTTCCTCTTCTTCTGGGACTCCAGTGTCTACATATTTAGATTTTTACACTGCATTTCATATATCTCTTACACTCTTTTCTGTACTTCCATGCTTTTTCTCTCTGTGATTCTTTCTGGATATTTCCTATTGATCTATTTTCCAGATCACGAATCTTGCATTTTTCTGTCTCTAACCTGTTAAACTCATTTGTGGAGTTACTTCGCCTTTGTATTTTTTGCAATTATTTTGTATTTTAAAAAATATGACAAAATTGACCATCTTAACCATTTTAAGTGTACAGATTAGTAGGGTTAAGTACATTCACACTGTTGTGCAGTCAACCTCCAGAACTCTTTTCATCTTGCAAAACGAAGTTCTGTGTGTATGACGCAATAACTTCCTATCTTACCTCTAGCCCCAGCTCCAGCTCCTGGAAACCACCATTCTGCTTTCTGCCTCTTCGCATCTGACTCAACTACATGCCGCACATAAGTGAATCATATAATACATGTCTTTTGGGGCTATTCACTTAGCTTAATGTCCTTAAAAGTTCATCCATGTCATAACATGTGTCAGAATTTCCTTTTTAAGGCTGAATAATTTTCCAGCATATTAGAGACCACATTTCCTTATCAATTCATGCACCAATGGACACTGGGTTGCTTCTACCTTTTAGCTGTTGGGAATTATATCACTATAAACATAGGTATACAAATATCTCTTCAAGACCTTGCTTTTTATTTTTTGGGGGTGTATACACAGAAGTGGAATTGCTGGATCATATGGTTCAGTTCAGTTCAGTTCAGGTCACTCAGTCATGTCCGACTCTTTGTGACCCCATTGACTGCAGCACACCAGGCTTCCCTGTCCATCACCAACTCCTGGAGCTTACTCAAACTCATGTCCATTGAGTTGGTGATGCCATCCAACCATCTAATCCTCTGTTGGCCCCTTCTCTTCCTGCCTTCAATCTTTCCCAGCATCAGGAAAGATTTTCCAATTAGTCAGCTCTTTGCATCAGGTGGCCAAAGTATTGGAGTTTCAGCTTCAGCATCAGCCCTTCCAGTGAATATTCAGGACTGATTTCCTTTAGAATTGACTGGTTTGATCTCCTTGCTGTCCAAGGGACTCTCAAGAGTCTTCTCCAACACCACAGTTCAAAAGCATCAATTCTTTGGCGCTCAGCTTTCTTTATAGTCCAACTCTCACGTCCATATATGACTACTAGCCTTAACTAGATGGACCTTTGTTGGCAAAGTAATATCTCTGCTTTTTAATATGCTGTCTAGGTTGGTCATAGCTTTTCTTCCAAGGAGCAAGCATCTTTTAATTTCATGGCTGCAGCCACCATCTGCAGGGATTTTGGAGCCCAGGAAAAGAAAGTCTCTCACTGTTTTTATGGTTTCCCCATCTATTTCCCATTAAGTGATGGGACTGACTGCCATGATCTTAGTTTTCTGAATGTTGAGTTTTAAGCCAACTTTTTCACTCTCCTCTTTCACTTTCATCAAGAGGCTCTTCAGTTCCTCTGCAGTTTCTGCCATAAGGGTGGTGTCATCTGCATATCTGAGGTTATTGATATNAAGTGATGGGACTGACTGCCATGATCTTAGTTTTCTGAATGTTGAGTTTTAAGCCAACTTTTTCACTCTCCTCTTTCACTTTCATCAAGAGGCTCTTCAGTTCCTCTGCAGTTTCTGCCATAAGGGTGGTGTCATCTGCATATCTGAGGTTATTGATATTTCTCCCAGCAATCCTGATTCCAGCTTGTGTTTCATCCACCCCAGCGTTTCGCATGATGTACTCTGGATCATATGGTAATTCGTCGTAATTTTGGGGAGGAACTCTCACACTGTTTTGCATAGCATCTGCATCATTCTACATTCCCACCAACAGCGCACAAGGCTTCCAGTTTCTCTACATCCTTGCCAATCCTTGTTATTTTTCAGGGTTGTTTGGTTGTTCTTGTAATTTTTAAATAATAGCCATCCTAATAGGTGTGAAGTGGCATTTTGTGGTTTGACTTGCAATTCCCTGATGAATAGTGATGTTGACCATCTTTTTATGCACTTATTGGCCACTTGTGTATATTCTTTGGAGAAATATCTACTCAAGATTTTGCTCACCTTTTAACTGAGGTTTTCTTTAAAAAACTGTTGAGTTAAACAAGTTCTTTACACATTCTGGATATGTAAAGTATATCAGATAATAATATTATCTGCTATCATTATCAGATAAATGATTTGCAAACATTTTTCCACATTCCATAGGTTGTCTTCTCATGTCCATGGGGATTTTGACAGTGGTTTCTGTTATTGAAATTTTGATTCTACTTGTTTCCAGTTCTCTGCAGAAATTTTCACTTTCTTCATCTATTAAACATATGATCCAATGTAACTCCAAAATCTGCAGCACCTGTAGGTTCTCAAATACATTTTTTCTTCTAGTTTGGTAATCTTTTTGCTATTTCTTGGAATGTCTGATAATTTTTTACTGCATGCTGGACATAGTGTATAAGTAGACATACTTGGAGAACGCAATGGCACCCACTCCAGTACTCTTGTCTGGAAAATCCCATGGATGGAGGAGCCTGGAAAGCTGTGGTCCATGGTGTCGCTGAGGGTCAGACACAACTGAACGACTTCACTTTCACTTTTCACTGTCATGCATTAGAGAAGGAAATGGCAACCCACTCCAGTGTTCTTGCCTGGAGAATCCCAGGGATGGGGGAGCCTGGTGGGCTGCCGTCTATGGGGTCGCACAGAGTCGAACACGACTGAAGCGACTTAGCAGCAGCAGACATACTTGAGGTTCACTAGTGTTACATTCCTCCACAAATTACATATTTTCTGGCAGGTGGTAAAAGTAGAGGCACACCACCTAATCAGTCTGGTTTGCTCTTAATTCAAGTGTAGCCCTCCGACAGCATCAGCAGAAAGCCTGAGGTATTCACCAAGGCTTTTCCTACTTACTGGGGAATTAACTGAAAATTTTGACTCCCCAGACTCATGCAACTGCCAAAAGCTCTGCTCAGGTTCCCAACCTCTTAGTTGCTTGCACCCATGCTGCTTCTGAATCAGCAAATGTCTGAAGGGAACAGTGGAACAAAATGTTGAGCTCAGCTTGATGTAGCTGTTTTTTTCCTCCTCTGGGATTTTAGATTGTGAGGTCTTGACTGTTTTCATAGCCCTTCATATTTTGTCTCTTCAGTTACTAGGAGATTGCCAAAAGTTTGACTCCCTTTCCCAGTCTCTTAGGTAAAGTGAAGTCGCTCAGTCATGTCCGACTCTTTGCAACCCCGTGGACTGTAACCTACTAGGTTTCTCCGTCCGTGGGGTTCTCCAGGCAAGAATACTGGAGTGGATTGCCATTTCCTTCTCCAGGGGATCTTCCTGACCCTGGGATCGAACCGGGGTCTCCTGCATTGGAGGCAGACGCTTTAACCTCTGAGCCACCAGGGAAGCTCCCCCCCCCCCAGTCTCTTAGCTGCTAGTTTCTACTCTTGGACACACTGCTGTTGTTCAGTTGCTAAGTTGGGTCTGACTCTTTGTGACCCCATGGACTGCCGCACTCCAGGCTTCCCTGTCCTTCACTATCTCCTGAATTTGTTCAAACTCATGTCCATTGAGTCGGCGATTCCATCCAACCATCTCATCCTCTGTCACCCTCTTCTCCTACCCTTGATCTTGGATCCATGTGACTTTTTAATTAGCAAATCCCTCAAGGGTAGAAGCAATGAATATTGGGCTTGGACTTCCCTGGTGGCTCAGACGGTAAAGCATCTGTCTACAGCGCGGGAGACCCGGGTTTGATCCCTGGGTTGGGAAGATCCGCTGGAGAAGGAAATGGCAATCCACTCCAGTACTATTGCCTCGAAAATCCCATGGACAGAGGAGCTTGGTAGGCTACAGTCCATGGGGTCGCAAAGTCGGACACAACTGAGCGACGTTCCTGTATGTAACTCAGTCTATATAACATTATGGTCCCTTATGTCCTGCCTGCATTGATAGCTCTCCAGTGGTTTTGAACTCATTTCATTTTATTCTTTTATGGCACTTGTAGTTGTTCTCAGTGGTCTAGAATACGCTTTTCTGCCATTACCTAATGCCTTTACCTTCACTTTAAAATAACACCATGATTTCTAAAATTAAAAGAATAATCAGTACACAGGCTGAAAGGTCAAGAAAAATTAATAAGTAAGCTGAAAGACAATGCTAAATCTTTAATAAAAAAGGGAAAAAATGAGTCAATCCAACAAGTAGAACATCCAGCTCATAGGCGTCCCTTTGATGTCAGAGCTAGTGAAAGGTTGGGGGGAAAACTGGAAAAAAATAAAAAGGCCCAGTGTCAAACCAAGTCACCAGACTTCAGACCGAAAGGCACCACTAAAGGAGTAATTGGGAAAAAATCCATAAATAAAGACTCACGAATATTCAGAATACCAAAAAGAAAAATTCTAGATGCTTCCAGAAGGAGAAATTTTCAAGTATCAAAGAATGAGAATCATACTAAAAACAAGTCCTCATACCTCCAACAATCAAATAATATAAGACAATGGAAAAATACCTTCACAATTCTGAGGGAAGTTTATGTTAATATAGCATTTTATTCCCAAGAAAACTCTCAATCAAATACTAGAGATGGAATGATCACAGACATTTTCAGAAAGACAAAGATCTAAAGTTTTCCTCCCATATACCTTTTCTGAGACAGTTACTCAAGGATATCAAGAAAATAAGGAAGGAAAACAAGAAAGAGAAGGAAATGAAATCCAGAAAACAGTAGAACCCAGGCAGGGGGAGGGGCAGTGATCAGTAAAGGGAAGTCTCAGAATAAGAAACGGCCAGCTGTCCTAGATAGCAACAGGCCCAGGCTAGACCAGGAAGTGAGATGTCTCTCACTTGGAACAGTGGATTGTATTCTGTAGGTGATTATCAATGAAAGTGATTATCAACAAAGGTGATTATCAATGAAATCTGGATGATTTGAAAGTTAAGATGAAGATATCTTTCTTTAAACGTATTTGGGGATTCTAGGCGGGAAAATCTATGTAGGAAAACCATGGCTAAAATAAGAACCACAGTTGGAGCAATTAATAGAGTATGGAAAAAGATCATCAATTTGATTCAGATGTAAGAAATATCTTCCCTTCAGTGGAAGAGAGGTCATAACATTTGACTGTAAGGAGGGAAAAGTGGTTCGAGCAACTCCTCGACTAGGTAGAGAATGGCATTTAGAGTTGAACTAATGTAAACACTATATATCCATTTTCAAATTTCACGATCAACCCATAGAAAAACGTTACTAAGCATGAAACTGTTAAAAAAAAAAAAAAGTTGTAAAGCAAAATTTGAGAGGTAGAAAATAGCAAAACGGGCTTCCCTGGTAGCTTAGTGGCAAAGAATCCACTGCCAATGCAGGAAGGTTCAGTCTCCAACCTGCAAAGATTCCACAGTGCCGAGGAGCAACTAAGCCCATGCCCCACTATGGAGCCTCTGCTCCAGAGCCCGGGAGCTGCAACTACTGAGGCACATGCACCCTAGAGGCTAGAATTTTACAATTAATTCTCGTTTTAGAATTTAAAATATGAGAAAATATTTTAGAATTAAATCTGCCTTTAGAAATATATTTTAGAATTAAAAATATAACAAGAATAAAAATATGTAATTCTGAAAAGCTGGAGAAAGGAGTGAGAAAGGGGGAGTAAATTAGGCAAAGTCTTGTTTTTCTTAATAAGGAGTTAATCATTTACAAGGCTTCGCAGGTGGCTCGGTGGTAAAGAATCCGCCTGCCAATGCAGGAGACACAGGTTCAGTCCCTGGATTGAGAAGATCCCCTGGAGAAGGGAATGGAAACCCACTCCAGTATTCTTGCCTGGGAAATCTCATGGACAAGTCTGGCAGGCTACAGTCCATGGGGTTGCAAAAGAGTTGAACACTATTTAGCAATTTAACAACAAATAAACATTTACAGTTGATAAATCAAGAGGCACTTTAAAAAATTAAAGTCTCTACCATGAAGAGTGTAGCATTTGTGCATAAATAGACTAATGGAACAAAACTGAAGATCCATAGTCCCAATTACACACACAACTCCATCCAGCCTGAAGTGGAAACCCATCACTGACCCTGGAGGGAAGTGAGAGGCAGACACCTGGCTGCCTCAGGGTGAGAGGACCAATACAAGCCCTTGTAGGATTTCTGTTTCAAGAGCAAAACATCCATTATATCAACAAATGTACATAAGCCAAGTAAACCGCCAGGGTGTCAGCCCCTTGATTCCTTGAATGTGAAGTCAAGTGGGCCTTAGAAAGCATCACTACGAACAAAGCTAGTGGAGGTGACGGAATTCCAGTTGAGCTGTTTCAAATCCTGAAAGATGATGCTGTGAAAGTGCTGCACTCAATATGCCAGCAAATTTGGAAAACTCAGCAGTGGCCACAGGACTGGAAAAGGTCAGTTTTCATTCCAATTCCAAAGAAAGGCAATGCAAAAGAACTCTGATCATGGAATTTGCCTCAAGTAACTGTGCTCATCTTATGCATTTTTCACCATCCTTTTTTTGTTTTTACTAACTTCTATAGAAGGGGGGTTCTTAAGTGTAGTCCCAGGCCAGCATCAGAAGCCCCTGAGACTCTCTGGCCCCACCTCAGAGCTCTTGAACCCGAAACTCTGGGCTTGGAATTTGCAATGGGTTCTAACAAGTCCTCCAGGTGATGTGACACATGCTGGGAACTTGCTACAGGACTTAGGTGTCTACACCTGCAACCTTGTGGGTCCTTCTTCCCTCCTGAGCCCCACCCTGTCCTCAGGGGGCCTTGGGGTGCTCCATTGTTAGGGGAAGCACACTGACTGAAACCGCCCACCCTGGCCAGGCCCTTTAGTAACCATTCGCATGAGTTATGACCTGGTAAGGAATAACTGGTAAGGAGATCCTGGTAAGGAATATGGAACTAATAAGCCACCACCAACCAGAAGAATTCGGGAAAGGTCGAAAGGAGACACCGCGTATCTGTCCACTTCCCAGAATCCCTCTCGCTAGCACCCATCTTGGCTGAGCGATGCGTGTGCCACCAGGAAAGGCCAGTTAGAGTGATTGGCCAAAGACCACCCGGAAACTAATCCCATCACCATGAAACCTGAGACTGCGAGCCACGCAGCAGAGCTGTTCTCTCCTGGGTTCCCTTACCCTACTGCTCTCCACCCCGGTGCCCTTTCCCAACAAAATCTCTTGCTTTGTCAGCACGTGTCTCCTTGGACAATTCATTTCCAAGGCTTAGACAAGAGCCCAGTTTCGGGCCCCGGAATGGGTCCCCCTTCCTGCAACACCAGGGCTACAGGGTGGCCAGCATCTCAATTCCTTATAATAAACTTCCTTTTGGAGTCTTGAGCCACCACTGGCTCCCTTCATGTTATACAATAAGCTCAGCAGCAACACAGTGGCTCAAAGTATGGTGCTTCAGAAGCACTGACTGAAAACATCAACTGTTTCGTGTGTAAAACGAGTTATTCTGATGCAGATACTTCATGTTCAGTTTTTTGGAGGTTACAAATGTGCTCTCAGTCGAACTTGATGAACTGACCTCGGGGAAATATCTTCGAAGACAAGAGTTTGGTCCTCCACAAGACGCCCTTACTTCCAGCAGATTCCAGGAGCATTCACTTAGGCTACACCTGGTTCACAACCACAATGGCGTCAACATAAATGTTGTGCTGGAACGACTGCATCTGATCTTCCAGAATGGTATCAAAGCATTTGTTGTCGTGTCTTGGCGAACCCATGGACTCCTCTGTCCTTAGGACTTCCCAGGCAAGGATACTGGAGCAGGTTGCCATTTCCTCCTCCAGGGGATCTTCCCAACCCAGGAACTGCACACACACAGGGATCTCCTGCGTTTCCGGTATTGGCAAGAGAATTGTTTACTACTGAGCCACCTGGGAAGCCCATCAAAGCATCAGGAGTTTAACAAGAGGGTTGTACTTCAACAAAAGGGAGATTACAACCTGAACTCTTATACCTGCCCCTCGCTGCATTCCAGCCACAGGACAAGGGGAGTCAAGAGGAATGCAACAGTTTGCTCTTGTTAATCACTGGGCCATACACGAATGTGCCGTGATGCACAATGTTATAGTTACTACTGTTTCTCAACTTCTGCATGGGCTGTGTGCTTGTGTGAATCGGACAGTGGCAAGAATCAGAGTCTGGACACAAAGGTGGAATGGAGAACTTAAGAAGTGACTCGGAACTGATATGTGCTGGGTGAAATCCACAATTTCAGTCTTGGTGTGAAAAAAAAAAAAAAAGTAAATGAATTTCTCTGTTCTCAGTGAGGTGGTCCATTGATCCTAAGGCTGAAAGAAGGCAACAACAGCAACTATGATGAACTGAGGATGCCAAATCAAAGGAAGACACAGACACAGAGAAATGAAGCACACGCTACAACAGGGTGAAGCTCCAGACATCCTGAGAAGCTGAAGGAACCAGTGACAAACGAGTGACATGGAACGTCCAAGAGACACGCCCACATCACGAGGGTGGAGGACAGACTGACTGCATGGCATTCAGGGGCATGGGAGGGGAGCGGACCAAGGGATGGCGGCAAAGGGGTACAGGCTGTCTTCTTTGGGTGATAACCATGTTTAAAGATGGATTGTGGTTATGTATACGCAACTCTGAAGGACTAAAGGCCACTGAGTTACATGCACTCTTTAAATGGTGAACTGTGTGGTATGGATCACCTCAATAAAGTTGTCAATAGAAGAATCAAAGGCAGTATTTAATATAGTTTATTGTAGAAAAGCTGTTTAATGCTGGTTTCCACGCAAGGAACTAGCAGCGCTGCTCGGCTGATGCTCCATCCACGTCATCTCTCTGCAGCAGGACTTCGGAGGGGAGAAGCTGCCAGAATGTATAAATCAGACCATAACAAAAACAATAATCTCATGCTGGACCATCGAATTCAAATCTCCTGTAACCAAGGAAACTAGGAGATAAGACCTAGGGCTCTTCGCAAGAAGCCGAGTTGCACCGATGGGGCTGGCGGTCTGCTCCAGGACTGGGTGGTCCGTGCCTGGAGGAGGTGGGGCTCACAGCCCTCCTGGGGCCTAGCTGCCCAAGGGTACTTCCGCAGAAGCCCCATGCCACACAGGGGCCTGGCTTCCTCTTCAGATGAACATCAGAGGTTTCATTTTAAGCTACTAAAGCGAACAACAAGGAAATTAAGAGTAGCAAACCAGTGAGAACCAATCGCAGCTCAAATGCACGCTCGGTGACTCGGTCACGTCCGACTCTCTGTGACCCCATGGACTGCAGCTCCACCCCCGGCTCCGCTGTCCATGGGATTTGCCAGAATACTGTCATATGCTGGGTCTGTATACAGATACAAACAGAACGAACAAAGCAACATTGGGCCATCATCAGGGAAACAGAGAGAAGTGAGGTGAACTACGAGCACAAGGAAGTTAGGTCAGACAGGGGCAGAGGTGGAAGAGTGCCAGGCAGATTCTGAAACGCACATCCCACACGATATGAGCATCTCATAGAGAAGGACGGGGCGGACCAGATGTGAGCATCTCCTACCTGAACACCTGTTACTTCCCTCCTGAGAAAATGGCTTAATTCCTTAGCCATTTTACTTTGCAAAACGCAGCACCTACTTCTGCTGAAGTGAAGCATGGGCATTGTTTAAGTCTCGATGGCCAAGAGCAACAGAGTCACCAAGTCATCCTTAGACAGGATGACTTGACCACAGGACCTCCTGTGAGACCTCCACCAATGGAGGGAAGCTGGAACAAGGGCTCAACAACAGACCACCGGAGGTTTATTCCTCGTCACCCACACCAGCTGCAACAGACGAGGAGGAAGGCAACTCGTTCATTTGGCGGCCTAGGTATTTCCAAGTTTATTTTCACCTTAGAGCAGGAACGTGTTTCAAGCATGCAGCAGAGAGGAGCTAGCTGACCAACACGTGCAATTGATGATGAAGTTGCATGGCTACTCCTCCCCAACTTGGGGGCTCCGGCAAAGTGCGGACACCCATGGCTGACCTGGGATGTACCTAGTGTGGAATGTTCCTGCCAAGCTATGGGGCGGGGGTGTACGGGTGTTGATGGAGCACATCCACGGCAGGGCCATGATGACTTTGCACTGGAGGAGCTCCAATGATCAGGCTTAGGTTCTTGTTTACACACCAATTTGAGAAAGGGTTCCTTCCATCATCCAATTAGCTACAGAATAGATAGCATGCACTTTACTTCTTGATTCAATTCAGGCTTGGAAAAACAAGCCGGTTACTTCCTAAGAAGCTTTACTTTTGCTTTTGGCTTCAGGAACATGGCCATCAAGAGCTCACTATCAACTTCATTTTAAGATTTTAAATAAAGTATTTATTTATTTGGCTGTGTCGGCTCTCGGCTGCCCTTGTGGCACAAGCACTTCCTTCGAGTGGGCTGTTTCAGCTCTGCAGTTGAGGCACAGGGGCTTAGTGGCCTCACGGCAAGTGGAATCTTCCTGGACCAGGAATCAAACCCATGTCCCCTTCAAGGGAGGTGGATTCTTAACTACTGGACCCCTAGAGAAGTCCCTCATTCTAAGATCTCTGAACAAATGTTTGCCGCTTTTGTAACTTGTGCCTGGGAATCCCCTGGGCCACCCCTTTCAGGGAGGTGGCAAAATCTGGGAGCTGCTCACTCGGGCCTTGGGGTGGCACTGGGTGGGGAAGGTGGATCCTTATAGAAAGTGAACACACTGCAGGAACAGAATACATTTGAAACTCATGCCACATGAAACAGGTGTCACTTTTACTTTATTTAAGGACTAAAAAGGGGAGAAGAGGGACAACAGTCATTTTCATAATACACAGAAGACAAGTTAGCACTGAAAAAAGAAGGCTGTGTACTTGCCACCAGTCTGCTTCGCAGTTCTGATTAGTAAACTTAATGCAGCTTGTCATTTGCATTACTGTTTAGCAAATTTATAATTGGCAAAATTAGGGATTATGAACCATCATTTAAGTGGACTACAACTAAAACAAAAGCCTAAATAACCCATAAAAAAATCACTTAAAAATAGACCATAAATATGTGATGCCCATTAGTGTAACAAAACTATTTTTTGTAAACATTTTCTTCAACACAACATGTGCATGAGAAAAAGTAAAAAAAAAAAAACAAAAAACAAAAAAACTGCACTCGATATAGAGACTCCATTTTAAATACAGAAAAGTATCACTTATTAAAGCTTCAACTAAACCTAGAGCCATACTGGTATTTTGTTTGGAAGAGTTGTCATGGTTTTCTAGGTTCCATATTTAGTGGTATCGGCACAATAAAAAAAAACAAAAAACTGCACTCGATATAGAGACTCCATTTTAAATACAGAAAAGTATCACTTATTAAAGCTTCAACTAAACCTAGAGCCATACTGGTATTTTGTTTGGAAGAGTTGTCATGGTTTTCTAGGTTCCATATTTAGTGGTATCGGCACAATACTAAATTCTCCTGCTAATTTTGCCATCTTGGCACTTGAGTGAAGTCACTACCCTGTTAGGAATGAAATGGAGAGAGCCTGCCATCTTCCATGGAGAAAGCTAACCCAGCGTCTGCTCAAAGCTGCAGCAACCTAAGTTGGTCTGCACGGGAAGGCCAAGGAGGGAAGGACACCCCAGACAAGGAAGGAGACCACAGGCACCCGAACAAGGGACCAGTGGCTGGTTGACCTCGGTCAGCCAAGCCCAGTGACGGATTCAATCACGTTCAACTCCCACACCACCAGTTGCTGCCCAGGTATGACAGGCCCACGCTGACCTGAGCTTGGAGCCCATCATCCTCAACCTTTTTATATCTTTCATGTTGGTATCAGAAGTTTAGTATGTTTTTGAAAGACACCTGCCCAACTTGGCCTTTCGCTGAAGTCATGGGATGGGCTACAAGTGACCCAATTATGCAGTCCGTTCTCCTCCTGGTGCACGTGTTTGCTGGGGCACATTTCATCTCCCATCAAAAGCCAACCCGAGGAGGGAATCACCAGCAGTAATGTGGCAAGGACTGCAGCCCTGCAGTGATTGGTCTGGCCAGTCTCAGAACTCCTGCCAAGGGCGGGATTAGTGCCCAGATCTTCTCTCCTTTAAGTACAAATGACCAGAACAGAACTGGTTCTTTCTGCCTTAGATGCCAGCACTATGCTGAAGTCAGCACGCATGGAAAGCCTGTTTCCCCATCCTGAATCCTTCCAACATGGAGACAGGTTTTCTCAGCAGGTGCTGCTGCGGTGGGTGTACGTGACCAGCTGCTGTTTCTGCATTGTGAGCCTGTGTACTCTTCACTACATTTTTGAAATTCAAAGGAGGAGCCTTTGGCAAAAATGCTGACCCAGGAGGAAGAGAACAACAGATCAAAGCAGATGCCAAACGGGATACGGCTTTGGGGGTGGGGGTAGGGGGGCAGACTCAGCAAACGGGTCCAAGTGATTGTTAATTTCTTGGGATGGAAAACCTCCACTTTGATGTCATAAAAGCAAATTCACCACGGAGGAGGAATAAGCCTAGGCCACACCGAGCTTTTGTTTGGTGAGTGAGATTCCCATTAGAACTCTGCCAGAGGACAGGCGGACAGCTGAGCCACCCTTTAACAAGTAATCAATATAACCAACATGCTCAGAGGAAGCCAGTGACCAGAAGCCATGAAACCAATTATTACCCAAGACATTTATTACAAATGTCATGAACATATTCATAAAGTAAAACTGGTTTAAAAAACAGAGAGAGCGCGCAGAGAGAGCGAGCAAGGGAGAGCACTCGAGAAGCCAGGGCTCTGATACCACACCCGAAACGCAGGAAGATGCTATCTTATGAATGAGCAGTATTAACTACATTCTTAAAATAGTTTTAGTGCATTGCATTTTCAGAAAAAGGGAAACACCCCCGGCCCCAAGGAAAGGTTCCGGCAACACTGTCAACAGTTTGTGGGGTTGTCCCCCATACGACCACCTGTCTGCAAACTCCGAGCTGAGAACAGCGAGGCCCCGTGTGCTGTGGGCAATGGCTGCCTGTCCATCCACCACCACCACTGATGAATCTGGTGGAAAACGAGGTGATCGGCTTTCTCAGCTCAGAAAGCAGACGTGCCCATCAGCAGACAAGCCTCATGGCTGTTTCCCACCTTCGGGGACAATTTCTCTTGTGCCTACTGAGACGTGACAAAGTAACAGTCAAACTTCAGTTGGATCGTTTTGGTATTAAGGTTAAACATTAATGTTTTCCTCCAAAGACATAGAAACTAAACCACCTCTTAATGCATTAAAAACAATGAGGTAGGCGAAAAAATAAACACGTGGTTGAAAAAGATTTTTTTCCCCTCTGCAAGTGCCGATCATGGTGAAACTGCTGTTGCATTTCCAGGTTTAAACAAAAATTAAACCTTTGACCGAGGCAGCGCTAATACTGTCACACAACAAGGTTCTGGGCAGGATACAAATGCACACCCTTTCTTTTTCCTTTTTTTTTTTAAAAAGAATCATCTGCACGTGATTTTAGGCAAAACTTGGTACACAGAAAAACAACTGAGTTCTTGGCCAAAAAAAAAAAAAAAACAGGAAGAGAATGGGGATGAACTGGTAAGAGCGGGTGGGGGCGGGGAGGCGGCCCCCGCCCACGCGGCCGGGCAGCTCCGCGCTCCAGTTGCCAGGATCTCCGGGTTCTCGTGGTCGACACCTCCGGGGCCGCAGCCTGGCCCGCCACTCCTACCAGCTCAGAAGGGAGGTCCTGCCGAGAGTCATGAAGTAAACCTGGCTGCTGCCCCCAGACCGGACCGAGGCAAAGAACACCTGCAGGGGGAGAGCGGGGAGAGGGGTGAGGGGGACCCCGAAAGCCCGCAGGCCCCCTCCCAGAGGAAATCTGGGGTGATGTCCACTCATCAGCGTGGAGCCAGTTTTCATCTCCGCTAGGAGGGCTTCTCTGGTGGCTCAGGTGGTAAAGAATCTGCCAGCAATGCGGGGAGACCTGGGTCAGGAAGATTCCCTGCAGCAGGAGCAGGAATCGCAGCCCACTCCATATTCTTGCCTGTAGAATTTCACGGACACAGGAGCCAGGTGGGCCTCCAGCCCAGGGAGTCACAAAGAGCCGGAGGAGGCGGAGCGACTAACATTTTTTTAACTTAGGAAGACTCCTTAGCCAAGAGGTGACTCTGTGCACCCCATGCCCTATTGTGAGAACACAGAGAAAACAAGGGGATGTTCCCCAAACTGGATCATCTGGGCTCACCCCCACCCTTAACACCTTCTGAAAGATCAACATGTTTGGCAAACTCAAGTGATCAGTGGGGAGGCAGCTCAGCCGCCTTGTTTTCCTCTTTTAAAAAATGAAACTGAAATATCTTGGTTATTTCATAAGACTCTACTGTCAAAAATATATATAATTTAGTTTTGTGCCTTTTATTAATAAACCCTGATGGGTGTGACATCATGAATGATTAAAAAAATTTTTTTTAATGCCTGAAGTTCAAAGAATACCGTGGTTATGGCTCCACTGAACATACTTAGGAAAATGTAAACCCCAAAGCTGGTAAAATCCTCGGTTAGCTCTGAGGTTGTGTGGATTTCCAAGGTAAAAGATTTGGGAGATATTATGTAGGTCAAATGTACCGGCAAATGAGCCAGAGGACTGGACTGCAAGAGGAAGTGGGCTGGGGGGATGTGGACAGAGTAGAGCACCTAGTTGGGCAGGAGGCCCACCTGCCAAGGGGAGATGACAGCTCTTCTTCATCTGAGAAGTCAACCTGAGGTCTGGTGACTGTAAGGCTTAATGTACTTCAGTGTGAAGCAAGAGGTGGAAATGTTTCTAAGGCTGCAGTGGGCTGCCTCAGGTAGTCATATTTTCATCCAAGTGACAGAAGAGAGAGAAATCTAAGCTTAGAAAAAGCCAGAGGGGTCAACACCCTTGGCCAGCTGTCTGCTCCACTCCAAGGCTGGTTTGGGGAGGAAGGGAGTCCTGGAGAAGAAAACGATGTGGCCAGTTCGGAAAAGCCAAGGTTTTAACTTGGGCTTTGATGCTCTGGGGTCTCAGAGGTCTCACCTGTAGGCAGCACTCTGGCTTCTGCATAAAATAATTTCTCCTCTTAGGCACTTATGCCAGGAAAACAACGCAGTTATGTCAATACTCCAAAGACGGACTAACAAGTGGTGTATTTCATGCATATATCAGGGGAAGGAAAGTTTCCCCTATTACTTAAATGTGTACAAGGGTTCTTTTGAATCACAAAAGAGTTCCATTCATCTAAACTGGGAGTTTTAACCTTTTCTATCCCTTAACTAAACACAGCCTGGACAGGCCACCTAATGGGGGGAAAAACAAACAAAAAACTCAAAAGACAACAAAAACCCAACACAGAATGATTTCTGCAGAGATAAACATGTCCACCCCCTCAACAAAAACAAAATAAAATATATCCTGACCTCCATTAATGGGTCTAAAAAGGCACTACTGAAAAGTTCCTTGATAAAGTTATTTCAGAATCTATCAAAATCCCAAGGAAAGGCTTCACAGAACTCCATGGAAAATAAACCATTGCTGAAAGATAACATCTAAAAAGAATCCCTAAGGAGACTGTTACCTTGTCATTGCGTTCACACAAGAATTTCAGCCTTTGAGCCCTTTTGTGCATAAACACGCCATCCAAGTGGCCAGTTTCCACAGATCGGATCTCTATGGCCTTTTCTCCCCAGCCCATCGTCTGATTGGATCGAATATACGCTTTTTGAGAGAGGAAAACACATATTGTTAAAGATGAGGAAACAGCCATGGAAAGAAGCTGCTCAGGTTTCACACACACACACACACACCACCCCTCTAAAGAGCTGGCAGCTGGAGGTTTTTGTAAGACAGGGGTCCCCAACCTCTGGATTATAATGGCTGATGATCTGAGGTGGAGCTGATATAACAGAAATAAAGTACACAATAAATATAATGTGCTTGACTCACCCCCAAACCATTCCTCCTCTCCTACGGCTTCCAGGAAACTGGTCCCTGGTGCCAAGAAGGATGGGGACCACTGATATAAGGAACTCTACATGTGCAACATTGTGAGTCATCCTGGAAGGTGATGCTTTAAATTATCAGCTGAGTCTGTTGATGCCTCCGAGGAGGACATGCTGGAGCATTACCCCCAGTCCCTGTCCATAGTTTGGCTTCTATTTTCCTCACGCCAATTACCAGGGAGAAGAAAAGGCAAGTGGACAGAGCCAGAGACTTGGCTGCTATAAAACCAAAGTAGTTTGGGGAAATAAACTTGGAGCCAACAGGGTTCCAGACATCAGTCTTTAGGACATGCGCAGGGAAGGTCAGAGGCTGTGTGTGGACTGCGGCTGGACCATGAGATCGCCACAGCATCACGCACCTTCCTGTTCCCCTCGCCTTCCACCCATTAGTCACAACTACATCTGTCTTACTGTCCCTGGCTGCCTTGGATTAAACGGAGGACTGTGAAGACAGAGCTTTAAGAAATGATTCCTTGGGGCTTCTCTGGTGGCTCAGTGATAAAGAATCTGCCTGCCAATGCAGGAGACATGGGTTTGATCCCTGATCTGGGAAGATCCCACATGCCGTGGAGCAGCTAAGCTGTGAGCCACAGCTAGAGCCTGTGGCTCACACACCCTAGAGCCTGTGCTCCACAACAAGAGAAGCCACCACAATGAGAAGCCTGCACACCACAAGTAGAGAGTAGCTCCTACTCGCTACAACCAGAGAAAAGCCCATGCAGCAACGAAGACCTAGCACAGCCAAAAAGAAAACAAATAAATTTATTTTTTAAAGAAAGATGGGAAGAGCCAACTCATTAGAAAAGACTCTGATGCTGGGAAAGATTGAGGGCTGGAGGAGAAAGGGGGCAACAGAGGATGAGATGGTTGGATGGCATCACTGGCTCAATGGACATAAGTGTGAGCAAGCTCCAGGAGGCCATAAAGGACAGGGAAGCCTGGCGTGCTGCAGTCCATGGGGCCGCCACGAGCTGGACATGACTTAGCAACTGAGTAACAAAATAAATAAACTGATTAAAAAAAAACTATTAAGATTTTGTCCTAACATAAGAGTATGATGCATCATAGTCTACAATCCACCTTTCCCACCACCTACTGCCAACCATTCTGTTAAATGGTCAAACAGTCTGAACACCATGTAACACCAGTATCTGAAACACACACATCCGCAGGAAAGGCCCTACTTTAACAAACACGACCGCTTCCGCTCAGGGACACACACCTACAGACGTCGGCATCTCTCCCCACTGCAGAACCACATCCTTGGTGATCCTCCCGTACGTGTTCACGTAAACCCCTTCATCTTCATAGCACACCAGGAGCTCCATGCCGTCGGTGTTGGGGAGGATGATGATCGCGTGGGGTTTGATGCTACACTGGATCTGGAGAAGGGGGACAGAGCACAGGGAAGCACGTCGGCGGCCACCTCTATTCTTGCACACGAGCTTAACAAGCGTGTCTTGTGCAAAGGCCCTGGCTCAGCTTCCTGGTGGTAAATACAGCAACTGGACCACACTTGGAGAACCCACGTGATGTCAGATATATCTCAAATTCTACCTCTGATACGCCCCATACGCTGCTCATTCACCTCTCCTGAGGCCCCTGAAATATATTTGGACTGTGGGCTCCATTTAATACATTACTTTCCCCTAACCAGTCCCACCCCGTGGCTGTCCTGACCTGCCAGCAGCTGCCCCCTCCCATCCCGTGTTAGTGAAAGCAGGGCTAGGCGGGTCTCGGGAGGGCTTGAGAGACAGGAGCAGAGAGCTCCTGAAGAGGGCACGCCACTGAAATACTCACCCCCTCTGCAAAGGGGAAGCGAGGAGACCCTGCCCGTGTTAGTGCACTGAGCAGAGCAAAGAGAAAAGTCAAAACAAAATGAAGCCAGTCAACCAACCATAGAGTGTGGGTTCTTTCTTACGTGTGTTGGCAGGTAAATGTCATAGACCGATCCTGAGTCCACATCAACAGCATGGAATCCAGCACAGGATCCATAGATCACCTTCAGCCTCTGGCCTTCCTCAACAGTGAGATCCACCAGCAACGGCTTGTGCACCAGCTCGCCGAATGACTGCAAAGAAGCAGGCGAGAAGCAGCAGTGAGATGAGCACAACTTATGCCTGACGCTTCCAACTGGAGAAGCCAGACCCAGGCATTCAGTTAGTCAATGACTGGACCACCCTGGCAAAAACCATAAGCAAAAATACTCCCCACGGTGAGTCTTTATTTTGCTTTTATCTGTTAGCAGCAACTACTCTAATGCAGATGATGGAGAGAGAGGAGCAATGCAAGAGACACATGTGGAGAATTTTATCAGCGTGGTCATCACAGTCTCTACAGAGCTATTCAAACTTCCACTTTAACTCTCCAACTCGTTTAATAGTGGTAGTGAGAGGCTACCATGTACTGTGACAGCCTGGGTGGCCTGTAACGTCAATACCTATGCTCACGAGACAGCTCCGAATAAACTATTTATTTATAAAACAGTGAGTACAGTACTTGGTCCATGAAGGTGATTAAGATCAGATCTCAAAAGATAATTGTAACTTTACAATCAATAGCTTTTAGTCAATAATATGTGGATTTATTTTAAAGCAAAATGATAACCCCACTTATCTTGCTTTACTGGACAATCAAATAATAAGCTATCTAAATATGTCAATTTTCCAGATAATGGAGGCCTACCCTTAATATGTCAAAACTATTTTAAAAAATAAGTAAACAATCATTAAAAAAAAAAAAAAAATGCTTAATTTCTTACCCTGCACTAAAATAGGCCCAGGGGTAATGCTTAAAGTTTTGTGTCTAATATCAGAAATGTTTATTAAGTGATTTATAATATCTAGTTCATAGTAATATCATTTTTAACTAAAAAATATATAAAATTTGTATCCAGTGCAGTCTAGAATTTTAGAAACATTTTAAAAACACCCACAAAATAACTGCCAATTTTTTTCTA
Organism: Cephalophus harveyi; assembly: GCA_006410635.1. Lineage (NCBI taxonomy): Eukaryota > Metazoa > Chordata > Mammalia > Artiodactyla > Bovidae > Cephalophus > Cephalophus harveyi. Next base: position 179,800 of record SJYT01001846.1, read on the forward strand.
CATTATTTTTCTTGAAACAAAAAATAGTATACTATACATATTTTTAATACTTAGTCCATTTAATATATAATATATATCACTATGTCATTAAGAATTTCTGTAACTTCACTCTTAATTAGTCCTCTGTTGCACAGATATACCTGGAAGCTGACTACTGCTGATAAAAAATTGCAAGTGAAAGTCACTCAGTCATGTCCAACTCTTTGTGACCCCATGGACTATATATATAGTCCATGGAAATTCTTCAGGCCAGAATACTGGAGTGGGTAGCTGTTCCCTTCTCCAGGGGATCTTCCCAACCCAGGGATCGAACCCAGGGCTCCTGCCTTGTAGGCGGATTCTTTATACCATCTGAGCCATCAGGGAAGCCCATGAATACTGAAATGGGTAGCCTATCCCTTCTCCAGGACATTTTCCCAGCCCAAGAGTTGAACTGGGGTCTCCTGCACCGTAGGAGGATTCTTTCAGCAGAGCTACCAGGGAAGCCCATGGTATCATAGACATACACATATATTTCAATTTTGATTCCTTGGCTTGTTGTCCCCCTTCTAACAGCGCAGTTTTAAATAAATGATCAGCTGACTTATTCCCTGGCTCTTGGTCACACTGTGCATGGCTGATACTATTTTTAAGCGCACTTAACGTTATTACCTTAAAGGCCATGAATTTGTGATATGGCTTGGGTGCCCACGCGTAGACTTCCACAGAGCTCTTCAAAGCAATAACCAGAAATTTGATCCTTTCATATTTTACTGAAAGAGTAAGAAGAGCAGGTCAGTATCATGGTGGACCTCTCAGTCCCTTCTGCGGCCTTCTGCAAACTCTGCAACATGCCCTTCCCTGTCGATCCATCCAAACCAGTGAGAGAGCAATGCTGAGAGGTCGGGCATTGGTTCACTTTCCAGATTCCTGAATATACATTCAGGCTGTCCCCATCCTCCTCAATGCTGTGCTGGACTCCACTCCACACCCTGGTTACTATCAATGAACAATTTCAGCGCTGCCCCTACCGTTCTTAGTATTTAATAATTAAGGACAGCGTTGACCTTTCCACCCTGTTGTCTGGAGGACTCAGCATTAATTCCAAAGGATAATGATGTGATTTATCAGCCAAGAGGCTCCTGAATATCAGCAAGAGGTCAAATCTTCCACGTGGGCTTTCCCGAGTCCCACATGGAGCTTACAGATGGAAAAACTATGACAAAATACTCATCAACTGAATTTGAATTCTGTTTCTGTATATAAGACCAAGTATCACTTTACAGCACTTCCAGCTGTAGAGATAGTAGTGATTGGTAGGATTCTACATCCTGTACCAAAAGTAAAGCAACTCTTTCTGTCACTTTATACTTATATATGAAGGCCTTCTTTACACAGCTGCCTCAGTTCTCTGACAGCCAGCATGTCTGCTAAGAGCAGATACCCAGATGGCCCTGGCCACACCTGACTTACTGGCTGGTGTAGACCCCAGGGTCTGCACAGCCACTCTCAACCACAGCACTACTTGATCCTGACTTTGACCGTGAGACTCAGCTTGTTGACTTGGTAACTCTCCTTGTTAAATTCCACGTGTTGTCACTATTCAAATGAATCACAGGACTATGATGATACAAACGATTCTAAGAGGCTATCCAGTGCTGATGGGACAGAGTTTTCCATGACGGTGGAAAGGTTTTATGTTACATGGGGCTATGGGACACTTGGAATATACTAGTGTCACTGAGGATCGAAACTTTAAAGTTTACTTCACGTTAATTAATTTACAAATAAATTTAAATACCCACTCCCACCTTCCCTGTTCTTAATGGCAGCCATACTACACAGCACACATCTGGGTCAACTGAATAATGATACTTTGACCACCTGATGCAAAGAGCCGACTCACTGGAAAAGACATTGATGCTGTGAAAGATGGAAGGCAGGAGAAGGTGGCAGCAGAGGTTGGATAGCATCACCAACACAATGGACATGAGTCTGAGCAAATTCTGGGAGCTGGTGAAGGACAGGGAAGCCTGGCATGCTGCAGTCCATGGTGTTGCAAATAGCTGGACACAACTGAGCGACTAAAAAACAACAGAAGTCTAAACCTAACAAATGAATGCTTGAGATTCATCCTATATGAACGACGGGCCTGAGTGAGGGTGGACATTCTGTCCTGGGGAAAGTCCAGCTCAGTCTAACACATCTGCCCTTGCTCCCCTGTGGGATCATCTGTTCAAGGACATTTCAGCTGTTATGAGCCAGGTCATTACATTCAGCCTTAGATGATTCCAGCTACCACTCTCAACAAGGAAAAATGTTACAGAAGACCACAACACAGAAAATCCTAAGCCCCAAACCTGCACCAAGGGGCTAGAGCCCTGCGGGATCACTCAGAATCACTCTAATATCAGGGTGGCATTCACACTCATTAGTAACCAGTGAACTGAGGGCTGTGAACAGATTACATCAACAAGATGACAACACCAAGGACTGGAATATCCCTGCGAGCAGAAGCACTGACCCAGAAGAACAGAAAACACACAAGCAGAAATCAACATCCAATAGGCCCCTCACATCCACAGTCTTAAACATATAGAGACACCAGTTGCTCATCTTCTCAACTTTCCATTTCAAATGCAATTAGAACACATCATCTCACCCATAAAACTGTAACTGGGCTAAGCACCATCGTTCCTCCTTAATTTCCAATGTTAGAGCCAGTATTTTGATTTTTTTTTCCCCAACACACACAAAAAATGTATTTTGGTTTTGTTCTTGTGAAATCTTATGAGAAGCATGAATGTTGCAGAGAAAAGAACAAAAAAGTTGCCACAAAATGCTGCCTGGCCAGCAAGATTCCTTCCTCAGTGACGAACACAGTAGCTGTGCACAGCGCATTTTATTCAAACCGACAGGCCAAAACTCTTTAGGCAAACTCTCAAACATTCCATCAGTGACTGCCAAGGACCCACAGTGCTTCGAGTGAGAACCAGCTTGCAGGACCAAGGAAGAATCCAAGGGGCCTGGCGTTCTTCAGGCAATGCTTCCTTAACGAGGTTCCTCTGAACCCCATCTTACAGAGAAAAATGTGGACTGTCCAAGGTCAGGGTGATGGAGGTCGGGGACGGCTGAAGTGAACCTGATTATGATTCAAATGGAGCCCTGCGGACCTCAGGATTAGAAGGTGCTTCAAATGAGCTAGGAGTATCAGAGACAGGTTTCTCAATAAAGAAACTTAAGCTTCAGAAACACATAAATTTTAAACAGAAGATAAACTGAACCTCTGAAAAGCAGAGCCCGTGCAGCCGTGGCGGACTTACCAACTTTATAATGCACACAGCCTTCCAGGTCCCCCACTGTGGTCCAGCCCTGCTTCTTCTCAACCTCTGGGTCGTTGTGAAGTATTTTATTTCTTAACCAGGACAAATAGTAGACACGTAACTTATCCTTTTTGCCTAGCAAAACAAATAATCAGTACTTTACATGCATATTCAAAATCAGGTATCTTTGTTAACAACAGTAATCAAAATAAACTGCAATAAACAATAAATACCATCCCCTTCCCCCACCGCAAGGGAATTGTTTTGTATCAGTTTCACTAGAAACTCAATTCAAGCTATTAGGTCATCTGATTCTTAAAACCTTCTGGAATAACTATGGTTTCCCATTTAAGTGCACAAAAGGGTTTCACAGATCACCCAACTTGGGGACTTCAGTCCAGCAAAAGGCAAGCCATAAACTAATGGACACAACACACAGAGCTAACATAAGACTCCTACCCAGAACATGTGAAGCACTCCTATAAGTCAATTAGAAGAGAGAGAACCTAGCAAGCAAGAAGATCAAACCAGTCAACCCTAAAGGAAATCAACCCTGAATATTCACTGGAAGGTCTGATGCTGAAACTCCAATACTTTGGCCACCCGATGCAAAGAGTTCCGTCACTAGAAAAGAACCTGATTCTGGGAAAGACTGAAGGCAAAAGAAGGGGGCAGCAGAGGATGAGATGGTTAGATATCATCGCCGACTCAATGGACATGCGTGCATGCAATGCTAAGTAATTTCATTTTGAGCAAACTCCGGGAGATAGTGAAGGACAGAGAAGCCCGGCGTGCTGCAGTCCATGGGGTCGCAGAGAGTCGGACATGACTTAGTGCCTGAACAACAGCAAACCTAGCAGAAGTATTGAGCAAGCACCCAGAACAGACAAAAGAAGTCATCACATTGATTCATAAAAAGGTTCTCGCTCTCAGTTGTCTGAAAAGGCTACACACTGCATGAGCCCACCTAGGACATCCTGGAAAAGGCAATAGAGAGCAAAAAAAGGTCAGGTGTTACCATGGGCTTTGAGGAAGGGATGGAGCACAGAGGATTTTTAGGGTGATGCAACTCGTCTGTATGACACTGTAAAGGTAGATAAAATGCATGTGTTCAACCCAGAGGACACACACACACAGAACCTGAACTGTGGATTTCAGCTAGCAATAATGCATTAATACTGGTCCATCTCAGAGAAGAGGGGAAACTGGAGGGGGCCAAGATAAGACTGTCTGTACTTTCTGCTCCCTTTAAACATAAAACTGCTCTAGAAAAAAAAAGTGAGACACAAAAGAAGTATTTTTGCCATTTATTTGAGTTCAGTTCAATGAAGGCAAAAAAACAGACATCAAACCATACCTAGTATATACTAAGGTGTTCAAAGTCAGGACAGCGCTTCCTCAGGTAGGGGTGTGTGTGTGTGTGTGTGTGTGTGTGTGTGTGTGTGTG